>LNAC01000293.1:1953983-2122547 GCA_002007465.1 Ailurus styani | reverse complement strand
AGAAGGGGGGAGGTGGTGGGGAGGGGGCAATGGGGGGCATTGCGGAGGAGGGGGCAGGGGTGTTCGGGGCTAGCAGGGGAGAAGGGGCTGCCAGGCTCCAGAAGACCTCACGGGAGGGCCTCCACAGGAAAAAGCGGTTGGAAAAGCTGGAGGAAAACAGAGCCTTGGCCGTAGAACCGGCCTCCCTCCTCCCCCACATCTAGGAACGTTACCTTCCCATTTGAGGGTTCGTCTTTCTCTCCAGAGTACATATGTGGACTTGGACGACTTCCTGCTGGAGAATGGCATCCCCACCAGCCCCAGCTACCCTTACACATATCCTCACTAAAATATTGATACTATTATCCTCATTTTATAGAAGAGGAAACAGAAGGACAGAGAAGTTAAGTAACTTGCCCAAGTCACACAGGTAGTAGGTAGTGGAGGCAGAACTTGAACCCAGGCGTCTATCTCCATAGCCAAGTACTGCTTAGGCACTGGACCAAGAAGACATTCCCACTGCACTGGCAACAATGCCTACTGAGCTTTGATCTCTCCACCTTGGATTTCTTGCCTGCTAAATTAAGCTAGGGTGGGAGACAGGAAGGTAGCTAAATTCTCATCTGGCTCTGATATTCTAGTAATTTTCATAGCCAGGAGGATTATCATGTACCTATAGGTCCTCACATGTCCTCAAAATTTTTATTAATAATTTTCAATCGTATTTCATATCTTTCCCCTACCAGAATGTAAACTTCCTGACATGCAAGAACTTATCAAGAGTCCAAAACTTATCTCTTGTTCACTGTGAGACCCTCCGTACCCAAAATGATGCCAGAATCAAATCAGGTACTTGGTGAATATCTGTTGAATGATTGAATAAATTGAGCTCTTCCATCTTTTGTAACGAAATCCATTAGATATAGAAATCATGAGGCATCAATCATTTTGGAAATTTTTCAATCCAGAAAAGCTGGTATCACTCTAAATCTCACTTTTCCCTGTTCATAGGACATCTTAAATGATCATGATGACATTATTAGCCTAGGAAATGCCCTTATCCAAAGGTATTTTTGGAATTGAGGGCCAAAGCCTAGTACCAACTAACACAAAGAAGGTGACCAAAATGAATCAGAGCCAGATGTCCATCCAGGTAAGCCTCATGCTCTTTGCATATACAGCAGGATGGAGCAGTAATAAACAGGTAAGTGTTTTGAGTGAAAAGTAGCAATGTGCCTTACTTACGCCTTACTTATGTTGCCTTAATAACAAGTTAGACTGTCAAAAAGGAAGAGGTTGGAGACCAGCTACTCCTCTCTCAAAGCTGTTGGACTCATTGTGGGGTGTCTGCTCATGTCTGCAGGAGGCTAAGGAAGACTCAGCTGACCTCAACCTTATGGAATACAACTCCCCTTGGGTAGTTTAAGCAGCTCAGGGGTCAGCAGGTAGGGAGCCCTGGTTGCTTGGTTTCTGTTTGCTTTTGCACCAAACTACTGGATGACCCCTTGCCTCTGCCCCTAAGGAGTATTCCAGGGATCATTTACTCTGTGACTCAGCTACTGAGAAGTTCTATAAAGTGGCAGAAGGAATCCAGTCTTTATCTCCTTGGACACCTCTGGATCGCTGCTAGCTTTTCACGATTCTTGGTTTTGACCAAGTCCCTTACAAAGCCTTTTGAAATCCATTTTATGTGTCAGTTATACTGAGGGCTGGTTTTGTGGCAACGTCTTATTGGCTTTATCTGCACTTTATTTTGATCTACTTCTTCTGTCTTCTTCCCAGTTAAATGGCCCCACCATTCACACAGTTGATCAGAACAAGCATCAAAGAGCCCAACTTGGTTTTCTCTCTCTTTTACTTCCTACATTCAAACCAAAAACAATTTTCCTATAAACTACCTTCTCAAAACAATGCAACTAAGTATCATTGCCTCCATATCCCTCATACTACTTTAATTCAGGCCCCTGTTATCTTTCAAAAGAAAGACAGCATGAGCCTCATCAAAGGTCTTCCAACTTCCATTCTTGCTCTTATCATCTAAGTCTAATCAGCAGCAAGAATAATCTGTCCAAAGCAATATGTCTAATGTCACTTCTTCCATGATGAGATTCTACTACGATGACTCTTTATCACACTAGAATAACATTCAAACTCCTGAAGGCTCTGTGTGATAAGGCATTTGCCCAGGTCTCTGACTCCATGTGTAACATGTCCCCCTTCAGTCCCTCCAGCCCACTTTCTTGTCCTCGGAACACACCAACAGGCAGACTCATTCCAGTTCCCACTTTAAGGATTGTGTACTGTCCTTTCCCACAGGTGGCTTTGCTTTTCCTGCTGTGCCATCTCTATAAGGAGACCTATCCAGACTGAAGTGGGACCTCTTATCAGAAACCATCACTCCACAGCATTTTATTTTCCTTAAAGCATTTGTCCTTGTTGGAAATTGTCTTCCCTATTAATGGATTTCTCTGGTTACTCTGCTCTCCACACACACTAGGATGTAACTTCCATGAAAGTCATAGCCACATGTTTCTGTTTCCTATGTGACCCCAGTGCCTCCCATATGGCAGGTGTAATAATATCTATTGCATTGACATAAAACATTTCACATAAAATCACTGAATTTATGTTTTTCCTCAAAAAGACAGAATTTTGCCATTTGGGTTCTCTTCCAACTTTGGGTCTGGCTCAGACCTGCTGACTGAGATCTTAAATTCTGGATTCAAACTGACTTATTGGAATTCCATATTCATATTATATTATCCCTGTAGTCATGGCTGACTCATGTCACATCTCTGAGCTGCAGTTCCTTTACCTGTAAAATGCAGATAATAACAATGCTTATGCCATAGGGTTGTGCACGGTTTCAACAAGACAATGCATGTAAAATCTTTGAGCCCAATGTCTCCTAATGGCAAACACTAAATACACATTATTACTATTACCAGTGTTGGTTTGGTGCTCTCAGTAGTCACCACTGTAAAGTAGAAGGGGTAGATTTCCTCATCAGAGATTATGCCTCTTTCATTCAACCCATTCATGTGTTTATTCCATGGATTATCCTTCTAGTACAGTCAGCATTTGATCAACCAAAGTACAACTATAACAATGTCTGCTACTTAGTAGGTAATCAGGCAACAGATTCAAATTTATTGAGCACTTCAATAAACATGGATTAAATAAATGAATGCATGATACCATCCTTAAGCCCATGAAACCTAAAGTCCAAAGTCTCCAAGAGGTTTTGTAACTTGCTCATGTCACCCAGTTACTAAGGGAGAAAGCCAGGATTTGGACCCAGGCCAACTGACTCTGAGAGTTCATGCTTTAAACCCCTATCACCTCACCCATCCTCCTAGGAAGAAGACCAAGAGAGACAGCCTCTTAATACTGCATGATAACGACTGGAAGAACAATATGAGAAAAAAAGACAGTAAAGCAGGAGTTTATAACAACATTTTGTTGTTCAGTCATGGTCCCTGCCGGGACATCTATGTCTGGGGAAGAATTTCAACTCTGCAGAATCATTCATTCGGCACTTGCACTCAGGGAAGAGTCCTAAAGAGCTCTCTGAAGTGATGGTCTAGAACTATAACACCTGTGAACTTTCTTTTAATGATGTCATGGGGCTAATGAAACGAGGTATGGAGATAATCAAGTTAGAAGGGCATGTGAATGTCTTCAGTGATGTTGCAGACAGAGCTTCCGTTGAGGATCTTGCCTGTCTGTGTAAGATCCCAGAGAGTCATCAAGGTAAATAACAAGGATAACAGGCACAGCAATGAGAAGAAGGGGCACTTTGATTGGGAGAAAACTTCTAGCAATGATAATCCTGATAATCCCTCTCATGGCAAAGCCCTTTGTTTTTCAAAAGACATATGCGTGTGCATTCCCTTATGTGCTCTTCCAACACCACTGAGGGAGCCATATCTTCCTATTTTATGGGCAGAGAAACTGAGGTTTAGTGTACAAGAGAGATCCAGGATGCAAAAGCATATTTCCAAAACCAAGATCAGCCCCAGGTTGAAACAGATAGTCAGTCCCCAAACTCATAGAAGTAAACAAGATGCAAATTCCCTAAAGGATAGAAACTTGGAAAAAAAATTGTTAATGATCTCAGCTGAGAAGTTCAATACCATGCACTCAACTCAGCCCCCAGTGTTTGAGATTCTTATGGGAATAGATCTTAATCCCACAGCTCTCAAAAATACTGCCTCCCCCCCAACATTTATAGCAAAAGCAAAAATATCACCTTGTAGCAAGTGCTTTTCTAAGCAGACACTTGGTGCAGTATCTGGAAGAAAAATCCAAGCCTAGAAGTCAAAGAAATATACCAGGAATTTTATCTCTTTTTCTTTGAAGACTCCAGAAAATCAAAAGTTGAAGCAGAGTAGCAAGATCTACTGATGGGGTGAGTTGGGAGTATTTTCAACATTCAGTTCCTAAAACACTTGAATACTGTCAATTCACAGTAAAAGTTTTGTAACTAAAATAGTTCATCTTGGTTACCAGCTAACACTTTGGGAATGGAAGAAGTTAGATCTATACGCAACTTTATTTAAGAATATCTTTGAGTAGAACAGTAGTTGCTGGGGTCCAGAAGGTGGAGGAAATGGGGACATGTTGGTCAAAGGAAATAAATTTTCAGTTATAAAAGGAGTAAGTTCCAGGGATCTGATGCACAGTATGGTGACTCTAGTTAACAATACTGTATTGTGAGAATTATTGTAAGAGTAGATTTTAAATATTCTCACCATAATGACAACATGATAATTATGTGAGGTGAAGGATATGTTAACTAAATTTACTGTGGTAAACATTTTGCAATATACATGTGTATCAAATCCTCACAATCACATCTTAAACGTATACAATATTACATTCAATTTTATGTCAATAATATTAGGGGAGGGAAAATATCATTGAAAGTACATGGTAATTTAATATAGAAATTACTCCTAATTAGAGCAACACTGCCTATTTGTTTTTTGGGTTTTTTATTAAAGATTTTATTTATTTATTTCACAGAGGGAGAGAGATCACAAGGAGGCAGAGAGGCAGGCAGAGAGAGGGGGAAGCAGGCTCCCCACTGAGCAGAGAGCCCGAGGTGGGCCTCGATCCCAGGACCCTGAGATCATGACCTGAGCCGAAAGCAGAGGCTTTAACCCACTGAGCCACCCAGGAGCCCAACACTGACTATTTGTATATAATGGACTCCCTATTGCCTCTTTCTCTTAGCTTGTGGAGCAACATCACCATCCATTTGTTCAAATACTTCCTCTGCTTAGAGCTGCCTTCCCTGGCCTTGCAGCTCTCTATCTTACACAATCCCAAACATGGTTCTAGAACCAATTGTAAAGCCACATATTTTAGGCAAGCTTTCTATATCCTGTGATACAATGAGATTAGTTTGCTAAACTGAAGTCAAACAGCGTATAGTTTGTATCTCCTTTTGGACACTATTAACTCTAACTTTTGTCACAGAGAACCAACATAAAAATTAAACTTGAAGACTGGATGTAATTTGTTTACCAGTTTAAACCCAAAATCTCTGGCCATTGTTTTCAACACCTGAGATGCTCAATTTTTCCTTTGGCCTGAATGGACCTCTTTTAACCCTTAAAATGGTGATACTCTTGTTTCTCTCATATCGCGTAAAGGAGGTGTGGCTTTGATTAAAAAAAAAACTGGCAGCATTTTGACTTGCTGAGAGTTAGTATGCCTATAACCTGTACTTTAAACTTAGGGTGTGTAACAACTTAGGGTGTGTAAAACATATACAAAAAAATATTTAATAATTAGAAAAAAGCATACAGAATATACAATGAACACATGTAACCACCAGATATGTATGAATATAAAATATCACCAATACCATGGTAGCCCCAGTATTATATCTTACTATAATTAGTCAAGAAGCACTTTCCTCAGCATTATGATTTTAAAATTTGCATAGAGAAGTGTAGCCCTAGTGAATTCATTTTCACTGATGGATAATATTCTATTATTTTTATACCATCATTTATTTAATCATTACTTCTTTGGCTTCTTTTTAATACTTTGTCAGCAATATCACATAACCTGATCTACATTTTTGAAATTCAATTTGACCATCATTGCCTTTTAATGATGAGTTTCTTCCATTTATACTTATTATCCTCACTAATTCATTTAGACTTCGTTATGCCTTCTCAGGTGCTTTCTGTTTGTCTTGATTTTTTTCTTTTTTTCCTTTTTATTTTTACTTTATTTTTAAATTCCTTCTCTTCCCCTAAACTTCAAAGGAAAACTTGATTTTTCTTTTGTAATTTTTTAAAATATAAACATTTAAGTAAAAGTCAAAAGTACAAGAATTTTAGAACACCTTAAATCTAATGAACTTTCTAATCTATCAGTGTCAGCTGATATTTTCAGTTTCTTGACCACTTCCCATTGAAAAATATTATTAATATTTTATGCCATCTCTATTTCCTCTAATTTTTTTCACCTGTTTACCAACTTCGAAGCTCTCCATTTCTTCTTGTTTCTGGGACTTTTTTAAGGATCATATAACTCTTTTCTGGACAACAGTCTTTAGAGGCATATTTAGTGCACAATAATGGTGGTAAACTCTCCATTTGTTTTTGCATGACAGTGTTTAATTTTATCTATGTTTTTTCATTAACTTCTTATGTTTAGATATAAAACCTTCATAAAAGTTAAAATGAGGGCGCCTGGGTGGCTCAGTGGGTTAAAGCCTCTGCTTTTGGCCCAGGTCATGATCTCAGGGTCCTGGGATCGAGGCCCGCATCGGGCTCCCTGCTCAGCGGGGAGCCAGCTTCCCCCTCTCTCTCTCTGCCTGCCTCTCTGCCTCCTTGTGATCTCTCTCCCTCTGTGAAATAAATAAATAAAATCTTTAAAAAAAAAAAAAGTTAAAATGGCCACTCAGTGAGCACTGGGATACACTTCACCTACATTAACCAATTCTTTTTCTTTCCCTTTTGCTTTATCTCTACACAGACAAATGGGTAGATGAGAGATATCCAGCATGTACCATCTGCAAACAAAGAAAATCTCTGTTATAACCACCTGTTCCCACCAAAGAAATTTGATGTTGATGAAATAGCATTATATATACTCACTATTCTAATTTCCCCACTTTCCCCCACAATATCTTTAGCAGATGTATTTGCAGATCCAAGAGCCAATGAAGGATTGTGTATTGAAATTAGTTGCAATGTCTTTCCATTCTTACTAAATCTAGAACAGTCCCCTGTTTTGCATTACATTTATTTGCCTTTTATGAAATTGATATTTTTGAAGTGTCTAAGCCAGTTGATTTGCAGAATTTCCCATTATCCAGATTTTTTCAATTTGCCTCATGATGATTAGATCCAAGAGAACAGTTTTTGGCATTAAAACAATGTAAGTGATTTTGTTGTCCTTCCTTCTATATATGCACATGTATATATAAAATGAAAGAACTATCTGACATGTAAAGATGGGAGTTGCATGCTAAGGATAGTTGTAGAAAGACATTTTGAAGTCTTCAAACATATGTAGATGACCAGATCTCAGAAAATTTCTCTAGTTAATGCTATTAATTTCAGGAGCTTGACCAGGATTAGATGGATAAATGGCTGAGAAAAACCTACAGGTGTTGAAAGATGCAAAATCATATTTGAATATTGTTGTCATAAAATATGGATACCTGTTTAATATAGTGGAAATGTATTAATCTAAGTTTCTTAGAATCACACATATTAGAACTCAATCTTCTATGAAATCTCCTTCATTTTCAAAATGAATCCATGGCTCACACATCACTTTTTATGTGATGATTGCTTATCAAGGAAGTAGAAGAAATATAGAAAGCAATAAATCCTTTTTGTGAGTGTTTGCCGTAAGACGTGAATTCAAAAACAGGTGGTTGAAATGTAAGAACCTTCTTCTTTCAAAAAGTCACAAAGATTTTCTTTCTTTTCTTGGTCATCTTCTTGGTCCTTTCTAGACTTCAGTAGCCATGACAAAAGAAAATATCACTAAAGTGACTGAATTTTTTCTTCTGGGATTTGGGGCCCAAAACAAGTTTCAATACATCCTCTTCATTGTATTTCTGGTCATCTATGTGACCGCCATGGTGGGTAACATTGGAATGATCCTACTCATCAAGACAGATTCCAGATTTCAAACACCTATGTACTTTTTCCTACAACATTTGGCCTTTGTTGATATTTGTTATACCTCTGCTATCACTCCCAAGATGCTGCAAAACTTCTTATTAGAAAATAAGTCTATATCATTTGAGGGCTGTGTAATGCAATTACTGGTTTATGCAACATTTGCAACCAGTGACTGCTACCTCCTGGCTGCTATGGCAGTGGACCGTTATGTAGCTATCTGTAACCCACTTCACTATCCCACAATCATGTCCCAAAGAGTCTGCATTCAATTGGTAGCTGGTTCATATGTCATGGGTTCAATAAATTCTTCTGTGCATACAGGTTTTACATTTTCACTGTACTTCTGCAAATCTAATACCATCAATCACTTTTTCTGTGATGTCCCCCCAATTCTTGCCCTTTCATGCTCCAACATTGACATCAACATTGTGCTCCTTCTTGTTTTTGTGGGATTTAACTTGATGTTCACTGTGTTGGTTGTCATCTTTTCCTACGTGTATATCATGGCCGCCATCCTGAAGATATCTTCTTCTGCAGGGAGGAAGAAAGCCTTCTCCACGTGTGCCTCCCACCTGACAGCAGTAATTATTTTCTATACAACCCTATCATACATGTACTTACAACCTCAAGCTAACAATTCCCAGGAGAATATGAAAGTGGCCTCTGTATTTTATGGCATTGTGATACCCGTTTTGAACCCCCTGATCTATAGTCTGAGAAATAAGGAGGTAAAAGAAGCTCTAAAAGTGATGAAGAAAAAGTTCTTATAGGTTTCTAAAGTTGGAACACATTCATGTCTTTTAGCCAATGGTATCTCTTTCAAAAAATAAGTTCTTAAGATGAAAGAAATATAGTAATATCTCACAGAACTGATTTTCCCCTGAATATAGTTTGAGAAATATGTCTCATCCTTCCCAAATTTTATTGAGATTATTTCAAATATTAAAAAGTATGTACAGACTTCATGAAGTATTTAGTTGCTTCAAATATGCTTCAGATGTGTTCTTAAAGACTAGAGAACCTCAGTTTTGTATATTAAAATTGAAGTTCATTATTTTCCTTTCACTTAAACGACTTCCCTAGATTATCCACAAAGAAATTCTTCATATGTTCTGTTCCAATTATTGCATAAGCCTGAATGTAAAATAAACGCACTGCTTTGAAAAGTCCCTTATGACTCTGGCTATACTTCCTACTTAATAGTCTCATATTCGTTACATTCTCTAGTACTTGAAAACACTCATTTCTTATGTGATTATGACTTATGTTTCTCATTAGTTACCCTCTTTATTCTGAATCCATCTCTTTCTTGCATAAAGTAAGGAAACTTCCAGATACATTTTCTATATCTCTCCCCACTTAAGATAGAAGAACTATGATGTAGATTGATCCAAAAACTTAAACAATTCACTTATGAAAAGGCATCAATCATTTTAATCTAGACAAATAACTAAAAACCATACAAATTCAATGATAAGTTGAAGGGAGTCCAAGAGCCTTTTGAATCAGGAAGAAAAACTGTTGAACAGAAGTGCTTTAGTGGGTAGGTTAAGGGTAAATGGTGGAATCCACCACATGAATCTAAACAGACCATGCTAGCTACATGAAAGAGCAAATTTCACATGAAAATAACAACAGACAGACTAATGATCTGGTCAGAAAATGAATTGTTAAGTAACAGCAGAATAAACAGAAAACAAGAGAAGATCTATTTTTCAAATATGATGTCCGGCATTAATTCTGAAAGAAGAGAAAAAACTAACCTGGAGTTAATGTGGGATGACCAAAGGCTTCCCAGCAAAGACTCCACCTTTGTAAAGGAGGAGACCTTCTGTAAAGGTCCAAGTACCTTCAAAGACCAGGATCAGGAACAATCAGAGAGTCATTAGCAAAGTAGACAAAGGGTGTCCTGAGACCCTGAAAAATCAGAGACTAATGTATAATATGGTGTTTATTGTTAAAATACTGTATTGTATATTAGAAACTTGCTAAGAGAGCAGAAAAAGGAAAATTATAATCATGTAAAGTAATGGATATGTCAATGAGTTTGTGGTGATCATTTCACAATGAATACTTATGTCAAAATATCAAGATGTACATCTCAAATATATATAAACTTTACTATTTATACCTCAGTAAAGCTGGAGGGGAGAGATGATAAAACAAAGAAAAACTTAGTACATGTTGGGAAGTCTAAGTGGCCAAATTGGAAATTGGGTGCAAAATGGAGAGTCACACAGTACTTTGCATTCAATACCAAGGTGAAAGAAATCCCAAAAGGAAATAAGTTCTGTTGGACACAAGAAATGAAATCCCTGAAATTTATATGAAGAAGGAAATGGTCTGGGCTGTGACCAGGAAATGGTTAGTGATTGTTAGTGCTTATCCAAAAGAAAAACTTCCCTTCTCACATACAGAGTAGTAATGGTCTAATGTGTAATCATACATTGTTTCATAAATCCCCAGCTACATTTTATTGTTTCATAAATCATCAACAGCCCATGATTTAAAGGATGTTTGGGGTCTGGCAACTGTCTTTAAAACATTATGATAGAGGCTCAATTCTTCAATCAAAATTTGAAGTTGATGATTAGCAAGATGGCTAACTTTACAGAAAATATTAATCTAGATCGAGATGAAAGAAAATACAGCATCACACACAAAAATTTGGAACAAGAATGACACGAAGAAAAGAATACCTGCAGAAACTGAAAGACAGAGAGTCTACTCATCATCCTGCTGCAAAATGTAGCTGGTTGTACATTCTCCTTTTACTCCTATTTTGTATGAAAGATGATGAATTCAAAGAAGAAGATATTACACTTCTCAGTCTTTGTAGCTAGGATGGCATGTATCTCAGTTTGTATTCCTGGGATATGGACTTGGGTGAATGTAACACATGCCAGGAGGTGTATCGTAAAGAATTAACCATAACCTAAAGAGCAGTCTGGTCTAGGTCTTTAGCTACTGGGGTAATCTGTAAGGCCCTGGAATGTCATTCCTAATAGGAGTGTCTTTGTTTGTCTGGAGAATTTGGCCACTGGACATTGTGATTTATGATGGAAGCTTTGAGACATGCCTCATCAGTTCTAACTTCCAGAGGAACTTGGGACTAAAGTTAAGAATGAGAGATCAGCCACATACATGAGCATTATGTCATACCTAGAGCCACAAAGAATCTAAATACTAAAGGTGAGTCTCCCAGTTCAGCAATACACCATGTATGTTGCTACATGTTGATGTTTAGGAGGGTAATATATAACCGAGGACAATGGAATTTTTGTGTTTGGATCCTCACAAACTTTGCCCTATGCATTTCTTCTTTTGGGTACTTTTAATTTGTATCTTTTTATTATAGGAAAACTAAAATTATATGTATAGTTCTTTCCTGATGTGCTAGCCAATTTGGACTGTATTACAAATTAACAAGCCTTCTAAAAATCAGAAATTTATTTCTCTCATTTCTCTTTAGAAGTCTGAGATCAGGATGTCAGCATGGTCAGGGTCTGGTGAAAGCCACCTTCTGGGTGGCAGACTGCCGACACCTGTTGTGTCCTCAATGGTAGAAAAAGATCTAGAGAGCTCTCTGGGTTCTCTTCTATAAGAGCATGAATCCCACTCATCAGGGCTACACCCTTGAGATGTGCCTCTTCCAAAGCCCTCACTTCCTAATACCATCACATTGAGGGTTAGGATTTCAACAGAAGGATTTGGAGGGGCACAAATATTCAGTCCATATCACCAGAGTTCATTGAGTCATTCTACTGAATTGTCAAAACTGAGGGTAATTGTGGAAAGGTCACCATATTTGTAACCAGCTGCAAATGGGGGTGGATCTAGGGACCCCTGGACTTTTGACTGGTGTCTGAAGTGACGTCAGTCCAATGGGAACTGTTCCCTCAGACTGTGCAACTTGCTAACATTTGGGGTGGGGGTTATCCCAAGCAGCAGAGAGCAGGAAAAGTGAGATATAGAAAGAGAGAAGCAAGAGAAGGGCGAATAACTTGGCTGGCTTACACCCTGGAAACTAGAACTCAGTCTCAATTCCTGAAGGACAAGACAATTATTCAGTCCTTCTGCCCCATTACTTAAAGGTCACCCAAGATCTTCCACAGCTTTGGAGATATTCCTGAGGCAGAGAAGCAGAGAGATACTATAGAAAACTGCTTGCTAGTAGCACACACAGCACTGTTCACCACAGATGCATGAAATCAAATAGCTGAGGAGATGTAGTACAAGACACTGAGATATGTGCTACCATATAACACATTTCCAGTCAGTGAGATGTGGGTAAAAATCTACTGAATTTGGGGAAAGCTTGTATTTTCCTAATAAAGAGCATACATTTATATTCATATTCACATACACAAATATATAGTTGTCACCCTACCTTCCTGGATCCTTTTTTCTGCTTTGAAAGGGAAAGTGATATCTAGAACTATAGTAGACAGGTTAGACTGTGAGGCAACCAGCAGATGGGAAAGATTAAGCAAATCAGAAAAGTACAAGTCAATGAATGACTGAATAGAACAGTTTGACCTATGACTAGTTTTACTCGAGTTTTTAGAAAATGAGAAGCTGCTTCTTCATCTATCAATTTAATTTGGGGAGAAAATATGACAAGACAATAAGAGAATGAAATGTCAAGACTGATTAAGCTTATTTTAACTGGTTGATGAACTCAATTCAAATTTGTAAGATGGATTTTGATTCAATATTTCAGTTTTATTATTCTAAATCTATAACATAATTGCTTCTGTGTGTATTCTTTTAGATTTCAAATACAAATGTATTTTACCCAAATTTTCATGGTAAAGAAAATGCCTCCATAGGTTTTCCTTTGAAACATTACATGACAATTATTTTATCTACTATATTTTAATTTTGTTAGAAGTCAAATCAGCAAAAATAGGATACTTAAAATTTGAGATCGATCATGTCAAATGAAATTAAATAATTCCAGATAAACATTATTACTTTTTCTGCGTAAAAAAAAAAAGTACAAGTCAAAACTTCCAAACTATTGTTATAAAAGAAAAATAAGTCCCTGTTTTTGTGAGACAAAGTAAATTGGGTTTTTTTTTTCCTACCAGGAGTAGAACACATTCCTAACTGAGACATTTGTCATGTGATGAGTAATATTGAATGTCAATTCACCAGCCTTTTAACCATAATTCTCCTTCACAGGTATGCTTACTAGTCAAAAGCTGCAGACTCACTGAGTCTAGCCTTCTACTCTTGCTGATTAAGGGTTTAACCCTAGGAAATTTATAGCCAAGAAACTTCTCAAAATAGCTTATTCTGCAGATTGTTTTCTGAAACATTCTGATTGCATAAAGTGCAATTGAAAGAAAGAAATTACCCAGGGCTTATTTTTAAAATATATATATTTTTAGAAAAAAAAAGAAAAGATTAAGAGTAGATTTTTTTTCTTCAAATAAATGGTGATCAAAGTGTTAATAGAAAATATGTACCATTCTATACACGAAGATAAACTCAAAATGGATGAAAGACCTCAATGTGAGACAGAAATCCATCAAAATCCTAGAGGAGAACTTAGGCAGTTACCTCTTTCATATTGGCCACAGCAACTTCTTTCAAGACACTTCTCTAAAGGCAAGGGAAACAAAAACAAAAATGAACTTTTGGGACTTCATCAAGATAAAAAGCTTCTGCACAGCAAAGGAAACAGTCATCAAAACTAAGAAACAACCCACAGAATGAGAGAAGATATTTGCAAATGACACCAGCTAAAGGGCTAGTATCCAAGATCCATAAAGAACTCAAACTCGACACCCCCCCCAAAAAAAACCAGGTAATCCAGTCAATAAATGGGCAGAAGACATGAACAAACACTACTCCAAAGAAGACGTACAAATGACCAACAGACACATGAAAAAGTGTTCAACATCACTAGCCATCAGGGAAATAGAAATCAAAACCACATTGAGATACCACTTAACACCAGTTAGAATGGCAAAAATTAACAAGGCAGAAAACAACAAATGTTGGCTAGGATGTGGAGAAAGGGAAACCCTCTTCCACTGTTGGTGGAATGCAAGCTTATACAACCACTCTGGAAAACAGCATGGAAGTTCCTCAAGACGTTAAAAATAGAGCTACCCTACAACCCAGCAATTGCGCTACTAGGCATTTACCCCAAAGATACAGATGTAGTGAAAAGAAGGGGCACATGCCCCCCAATGTTCATAGCAGCAATGTCCATAATAACCAAACTGTGGAAGGAGTCAAGATGCCCTTCGACAGATGAATGGATAAAGATGTGGTTCATACATACAATGAAATATTACTCAGCCATTAGAAAAGATAAATACCTACCCTTTGCATCGACAGGGATGGAACTGGAGGGGATTATCCTGAGTGAAATAAGCCAAGCAGAGAAAGACAATTACCATTTGGTTTCACTCATATGTGGAACATACGGAACAGCATGGAAGACCGCAGGTGAAGGGAGGGAAAACTGAGTGGGAAGAACTCAGAGAGGGAGACAAACCATGAGAGACTCTGGACTCTGGGAAACAAATTGAGGGTTACATAAGGGAGGGAGTCGGGTGGATGGGGTAACCAGGTGCTGGGTATTAAGGAGGCTCATCACAACACGTGTTGTGATGAGCACTGGGTGTTATATGCAACTAATGAATCGTCGACCACAACATCAAAAACTAATGCTGTACTATATGTTGGCTAGCTGAACATAATAATAATAATAATAAATATATATGTTCAAATAGTAGTAACACTAGTCATCACATTAGGGGCTTATGTCCCTAAATTTAGACTAGCTCTGATTTTATTTTTTCAGATAACCATGTTTTTTGCTGATTATGGTGACAAGGTCAACTTTCTGGATCTAAACACAGATTCTTAGACATATTAAAAATTGTTCAACCTGGGGCGCCTGGATGGGTCCGTTGGTTAAGTTTCGGACTATTGGTTTCCACTCATGTCATGATCTCTTAGGTCCTGAGGTTGAGCCCCACCTCTGGCTCCACACTTAGCGGGGAGTCAGCTTGAAGATTCTCTCCCACTGCCCCTCCCCACACTCTCTCTCAAATAAATAAATATTTTTTTTAAAAAAAATTGTTCAACCTGATTTATAACAAGAAAAAAAATTTTAAAGATTTGTTTTATAACAAGGCAAGACACACACATCCCTAATGTCAGTAACATGAATTAAATTTATCCTATCTAGAAAGTTTAAATGATCTTCAACAGAAAATACATGCTAACCATTGTTTATTCCAATTCCCACTCAGCCCTGGAATCTCAGATTCCTGAGGGAGCCAGTATTGATCCCTTAGGCCCCAGCTATAAACTCCCCAATTAGAAGAAAGCACACAGAAAGACCATGGTGGCAATCAGCTGGCATCGGCTGCAGAAGGAGAATCTGGAGGCAATTCTGGTGTAAGTAAAACAAAGCAAATTCCATTTTTCAAAATCAGCCACATATCATCCCACTGCGTGCTGGAAATGGCAGAGCAAAAGAGCTGAAACCAAAAGCTCTAGTGCGTTTCACCCAAGACCAGGAATGAGACCTTCATCCCTGGTGATCTAATGGCAGTGGAGGGAAGGATCTGAATTGACCTGGATATGAATGAACAATGATTGAAAGATTAAAAGAATAAATGAATGAAAGCTTTTTTCATATATTATTTGCATGGGCTATTAGGACCAATTCTGAGTAACCATTCAATGCCTGGCCCTGTGCTGGGAATTTTACATAAATCACCTCATGTTGTCACATCATTACGAGCAGGCTTTACTTCTTTCTATTCCTCTTCCTTTTTAAAACAGTTAAAGGTATTTCAAAAAGAAAAGGTGCCAAAGTTTATACGTTTAAAGACTTTCTCTCTCCATTCCCATGCTCAGGAATAACCACTAAACATTTGATGTGGATCTTTCTTGAGCTTTTTCATGGATAGATAAAGAAAGTGAGGGCGCCTGAGTGGCTCAGTGGGTTAAAGCCTCTGCTTTCAGCTCAGGTCATGATCTCAGGGTCCTGGGATCGAGCCCCACATAGGGCTCCCTGCTCAGCGGGGAGCCTGCTTCCTCCTCTCTCTCTGCCTGCCTCTCTGCCTACTTGTGATCTCTCTCTCTCTGTCAAATAAATAAATAAAATCTTTAAAAAAAGAAAGAAAGAAAGAAAGTGAGTAGATGGAGAGAGAGAGAGAGAGAAAGAGAGAATGGACATGAATAAATGTTTTATTTTTGAAAGGGTCCACACTTGGGGCACCTGGTTAAGTGTCTCTTTTTTTTTTTTTTCAGTGATCCAAGATTCATTGTTTATACACCACTTCTAGTGCTCCATGCAATATGTGCCCTCCTTAATACCCACCACCAGGCTCACCCGTCCCCTCTCCTCCCTCCCCTCCATAATCCTGTTTGTTTCTCAGAGTCCTCAGTCTCTCATGGTTCATCTCCCCTCTGATTTACCCCAATTCACTTTTCCTTTCCTTCCCCTAGAGTCCTCCATTTTATTCCTTATGTTCCACAAGTAAGTGAAACCATATGATAATTGACTAATTTTTTGAGCAATCTCCACACTGTTTTCCAACGTGGCTGCACCAACTTGCATTCCCACCAACAGTGAAAGAGGGTTCCCCTTTGGCCAAAATCAACAGGACAGGAAACAACAAGTGTTGGAGAGGATGTGACTCTTTTTTTTTTTAAGATTTTATTTATTTATTTGACAGAGAGTGAGACAGAGAGAGAGGGAACACAAGCAGGGGGAATGGGAGAGAGAGAAGCAGGCTCCCCGCCGAGCAGGCCGCCTGAGGCTGTGCTCTGTCCCAAGACCCTGGGATCATGACCTGAGCCAAAGGCAGATGCTTAATGACTTAATGATTGTTCTGAATTACCTTCTCAGAAGAAATACATGACTCCACAGCTTCACCAAAACTTGGCATTTTAACCTGAGGAATGCAAAACTGTATTTCAATGTAGTATTGATATACAATTATCAAATTACTACTGAGTTATGTGTGTGTGTTTTTTCTTAAAAAGACATTTTCTCACTGGAAAGAATGTTTAGATTTTATTTATTTTTTACTTAAATTCAATTAGCCAACATATAGTAGTACATCATTAGCTTCAGATGCAGAGTTCAAAAGTTCCTCGGTGGCAAGTAACACCCAGTGCTCATTACATCACTTGCCCTCCCTAATTCACATCACCCAATTACCTTACCCCCCCACCCACCTCCCTTCCAGCAACCGTCAGTTTGTTTCCTATAGTTAAGAGTCCCTCGTGGTTTTCCTTTCTCTGATGACTTCCTGTTATGCTGAGCAAAATAAGTCAATCAGAGAAAGACAATTACCATTTGACTTCACTCAAACGTGGAATATAAGAAACAGGGCAGAGGATCATAGGGGAAGGGATGGAAAACTGAATAGGAAGTCATCAGAGAGAGTTGTGTGTATTTTCCTATTTTTATTGACCATTTAGGTTTTCTTTCTATAATTATCCTGATTATATATTTTGTAGATTTTTCCCTTGGGATAATTTATAGAAATTCTTTATATGTACCGGATAATAATTCCTTAACATTTACATGTATTGCAAACAAATTTACCTAAGTAAATTTCTAGTTAGTATTTAGTCTTTTCTCTTTTATAATGTTGGCATTTTTAGATATGGTTGAATTTTCAATGCTTTATTTTTTGTGCATTCACTTCCTGTTTAAATATTTTTCTGTATATATAAAGCATGGATATTTTGTTGTCTTACTCTCAAAACCTTACAATTCAAATCTTTAATCCACTTGGAAATTATTTTTGTAAAATGTAAAGTAGGAATATAATATTATTTTTCATATGTATGAACGTTTATATCTCCAGTTTATTGGACCATTTTTCACTCAAGTACATGCTCTTGGTTTTATACATCAAGCCTCACATAGACCTCTGGACTTATTTCTTATGTCTTTTTATCAATTCCATTGATCCATTTGTCCACCCTCACATCACACCATACCATAATGTCTCTGTTATTACCACTTTTAATAAGTTCTGATAGGTGATAGAATAAGGTTTACCTTGTTGTCCTCTAAAAAATTGTCTTAGCTTTTTTAGATCTTTTCTCTCCCATACAAATTTTAGAATAACTTCATCAAGTTGTATGTAAAATTCTTTCAAAATTTGGTTAGAATTACATAGAATTTATAGATTAATATGGGGAAATGTAATGTTTATAATACTGAGTTCCTCTCCATGATCCTGGTCTGTGTTTGGGTCTTCTTATTAAGCCTTTAAATAAGGTTGTATCATCTCAATAAGGTCACAGACATTCTTTCTTAGTTGTATGTGTAGCCATTTTATTTTTGATGTTATTGTAAACATGAATTTTAAGTAACATTTTAAAATTATTTCTGGTGAACAGAAATGCAATTGATTTTTGTATATTTACTATATTTTTTCTTTTCATTTTTTTAAAGATTTTATTTATTTGTCAAAGAGAGAGAGAGAGAGAGAGAGCACTTAGGGGGAGCAGCAGGCAGAGGGAGAAGCAGGCTCCCCATTGACCAAGGACCCCAATGTGGGACTCGATCCCAGGACCCTGGGACCATGACCTAAGCCAAAGGCAGATGCTTAACCAACTGAGCCACCCAGGCACCCCTATATATTAAACCACTACTAAGTAACTTTACTAGGCTCACTAAGAATTTATCTGTCAAGTCTACAGGATTTTTTATAGAGACAATTACATTATCTAAAAATAGTGACGGCTATGTTTCTTCTTCATAATCATTTTACCTTTCATGTCTTCTGAATTTTGTCCTGCCTTCCAGAAAAATACTTAACAGATTCAGTCATAACAAGCATCTTTGTCTTGTTCTTTAATTTATAGGCATCGCATCTCATGATTTAATAGTAAATATAATATTTAGTCCACCAATGGGGTCCCTACATGTTTTCATTTTTGTTCTAGTTGATCATGAAAATTTATTGAATAAATGGATTTATTGAAATAATTGTCCTGTATCTATTGAGAAAATCATATGGCTTTTTAAAGAATATATTAGGGCGCCTGGGTGGCTCAGTGGATTAAAGCCTCTGCCTTCGGCTCAGGTCATGATTCCAGGGTCCTGGGATCGAGGCCCATATCGGGTTCTCTGCTCGGCAGGGATCCTGCTTCCTCCTCTCTCCTCTCTCTCTGCCTGCCTCTCTGCTTACTTGTAATCTCTCTCTCTGTGTCAAATAAATAAATAAAATCTTTAAAAAAAAAAAAAGAATATATTAATATGGCAAATTATATCAATAAAATTTCCAGTATTAAAAAATGCTTTCATTCCTGAGATAAATACAAATAGGTCTTGATTACTGATGGAAAATACCTTTTCCTTCTTCTGATGCTTCTTTCCTGCAAAGAAATGTTTGTATAATCATAGACCCTCTCCATTTTATCCACTAAGTTCCTAAAAAGATGGCATGACATATCTGATTGGTAAAACAGAACCACCTGACATGCTCTGCTCTGCCTTTATTCTTGGCAGCAGCCAGCCCACCGAATCCCATACTCCCCTGCATTCCAGATGCACTTTCCCCCCACATGCAAGATGCGTGTTCCTATCACTGTCAAGACTAGGTGGAGGGCGCCTGGGTGGCTCAGTGGGTTAAAGCCTCTGCTTTCGGCTCAGGTCATGATCTCAGGGTCCTGGGATCGAGGCCCGCATTGGCCTCCCTGCTCAGCGAGGAGCCTGCTTCCCCCTCTCTCTCTGCCTGCCTCTCTGCCTCCTTGTGATCTCTCTCCCTCTGTGAAATAAATAAATAAATAAATAAATAAATAAATAAATAAATAAATAAATAAAAGACTAGGTGGAAAAGCTATCTGCTTATGGCATTCACTGGCAGCAAATAACTTGACTAATAATTTTTCAGGGTGTCTGGCTGGCTCAGTCGGTGGATCATGGGACTCTTGATCTCATGGCTGGTGGCTGGTGGGTGTGAGCCCCACATTGGATGTAGAGATTACATAAAAATAAAATCTTTAAAAAATAAATTAATAAACTCAAAATTTCCCCCCAGGTGTCCAAAGGTGATATTATGGTCCCCATATAGACACTATCTTTTATTTATCCATTTGTTCAAATCCTGGAAAAGGAAGAGAATAGCTATTTTCTAGAGAACTTTTTGAGACCCTAGAAATTTCTTTTAATACATGGATAGATTTGTTAAATGAATGTGTATTTAAGCTATTTGCATCTAAATTTACAAATAAATTTGGTTCTAATTTTCTTTTCTCATATTTTACTTATTTTGGTTTTCCAATGTTATATGCACATAAATTGGAGAATGTCCTTTACAGTGATTTTCAGAAAAAGTTTGTATAATATTAGAATTAGTTGTTCAGAAATGTTTGATAGAACTTTCCTATAACATAACAGGGACAAGTATTTGTGTGAGTAAATTTTAAAATGGCAAGTAAAATCATTTAACGGTTTAAAAATATTTAAATATTTCACGTGTATACACACACACACATACTCCAACTTCTATCACCCTCTATTCACTTCTGATAAAAGAGTAAGTAAAAACAAAATAGCTTTTTCAAATTACATAGATGAAATAAAATATGGTTCAACAAACACCATAGTAGCAGCAAACCAACATAAAAGGGAAATTAAGTTTTATTATTTTATTTGACTCAACTGGGTAAATGAATAAAGGCAAGAATGGGATTTATTCAATTTTTTTAAGAGAACAAACCAAAAAGTGAAAAAAAAGATGAATTATTATTTTAAATTTAAAGATTTCTGGTCTATGGAGAATACCTAGACAAAATTAATAGATAACAGAATGTGAGAAAATCTTTGACAACAACAAAGTGTTCAAATCTATATATAAAAAAGGCATCCATCTATAAATTAATTCATACAGATACTGAGAAAAAATATGATTCCAAAATTCAATGAAAAATATTATACAATGATCAAATTCACTTCTGGTTAGGAAAAAAAACATTAAAATGGAGATGTCACTTTAAAATGATTTGCCTGGTATAAAAAATATTAACAAAATACCAGTGATGTTCACAAAAAAGTAAGGATATAGTAACCCCAATGTACAATTAACAGAAGTGTACACTGGTACATCCGTTATGCAATTTGATCTGGAAAAATTCGGTCAAGTTAAATGTATGCATACCCTAAGATTCCAAATGTCTGTCCCTAGAAAAAATTTTACACTGAGGTCTTTGTAGCGGGAACAAGTAGTTGGCAACCTATTTTCCATTGCTGGGAAAGCATATAGGTAAATTATGATGTATGGATACCACAGAGTAGTAGTGTTTCTCAATGTATGGTCCCCGGGCCTGCACCAGTTGTTGGACTCTCTGTTTCCACTCGATGATGTGATAACTATTGAAAGCGAGATTGAGCATCTAAAACTATTACAGAATTTTGACAATGCTGAGAATTTTTTATTGCTATATGCAAAAATATTGGTCCACAACATATTACAAATTTTACAAAGAAAATGGTCCTTTACCATAGATAACTTGATAAACACTTGCATACAAGACTGTACTTGGGCATGAGTTCGTGTTGGCCAGAGCAGAATTACTAAGGATGCAGAAAGAGTAAGATGAGACTACAGAAATAAATTAGAGCAAAATCATATAGAAATTTATGGATAACTCAAGATTTTCATAGATAATAATTTGTATGTATATACATTGGGATTTGTGAATTAAAATGTATGCAGCATAAAAGAAAGCTTAATTTGTAAAAGTATGTTTTTAGATGCTCCTTAATTGATATATTTAAGAAATACATTTAAGAAAAGCTTAAATTCTTTATATAATTAAGAAGTCAGTCTGTACTCTGAGAACAAAGAAACAGATCCATGACAATTTCCCGAAAGTATAGATCTAAATTTTCTAAGTCAGATGCCAAGGTATAGACTTTAAATGAAGAGTCAATTATCCCATAAAAAATATCCTCTGATTCCACTGTGAAACCAAATATTACATTATTATATCATTGCCAATTCCAAAATTAAAGGATCACACGGTCTTAGCTTTCTCTGCTCTTCTTTCTTGGCACCTTTTCAGCTGATACTTAATCTTTGCTAGCCATGGAACAAAACAATGGCACTGAAGTAACTGAATTCATTCTCCTGGGATTTGCTGGTCAACACAAGTCTTGGCATATCCTCTTCATTGTATTTCTAGCGATCTATCTGGTTACCCTGGTGGGGAATATGGGGATGATCCTACTCATCAGGATTGATTCTTGCCTTCACACCCCAATGTACTTTTTCCTCCAACACTTGGCATTTGTGGATCTCTGCTACACCTCTGCTATCACTCCCAAGATGCTGCAAAACTTGGTAGAAACAGAGCAATCTATCTCATTCGTAGGGTGTATGGTGCAATTACTAGTCTATGGTGCTTTTGCAACAATTGACTGCTACATCCTGGCTGCAATGGCAGTGGACCGCTATGTGGCCATCTGCAACCCACTCCGCTATCCAATAGTCATGTCCCAGGCACTCTGCATTCAGCTCCTGGTTGGTTCCTACTTCATAGGCTTCCTGAATGCCTCTGTAAACACAGGTTTTACTTTCTCATTGAACTTTTGCAAATCCAATAAAATTAACCACTTTTTCTGTGATGAACCCCCACTTCTTGCCCTCTCGTGCTCCAACATTGACTTCAACATCATGCTACTAACTGTCTTTGTGGGGTTTAACTTGACATTCACTGTGCTGGTTGTCATCTTTTCCTACATATATATCCTGGCTGCCATCCTGAAGATATCATCTGCTGCAGGGAGGAAAAAAGCTTTCTCCACATGTGCCTCCCACCTGACAGCTGTCATCATCTTCTACGGAACTCTCTCTTACATGTACCTGCACCATGGGACCAAGGAGTCTCAAGAGCAGAAAAAAGTGGCTTCTGTGTTTTATGGCATTATGATCCCTATGTTAAACCCCCTCATCTACAGCCTGAGAAACCAAGATGTAAAGGAAGCCCTAAAAGGGATTGGAAAGAAGTCCTTCTGGTTTGAACTTTGATTTCTAACTCAACGTGGTTCAATAAGCAAACCAACAGTTCTCTCTTATTTCAGCAACAGATGTGGCAAATGTTTGTAAGTCATTCCTTAATTATATCAACAGCATCTGAAAGATATTGGAAAAATATGTCAAATGAACAATAGATAAGCTTCTAATTCAGTGTTTCTTATAGAGAAAGAATCTGAAAAGAATATCTTTGATGTTGTTTCTGTATATTTTGAGAACCTGTCTTTTCAAATACCCAATATTAAAAAGAGAAAAGTTTATTAAGGAGAAATGCATAATCAATATTATATAAGTATCTCTATCTATAACAGTAGAAGAAAATCACGGGGATAAAAATTTTTTTGGCTTCTCCTAAGACATGAAGAGATAGGAAGATCAGTACAATAGACATGAAAGTCCAGGAATAGGTCCAAACCCATAAGATAATTTATTATGTGATGATGGTAATATTGCAGATATGGGGTCTATGTGGATTATGTAACAAATAGTATGGAAATAATGACTAGATTTTGGTATGGAGTAAACGTGGAAACTTACCTACACAAAAGTAAATTTTAAGTGGCTCAATGATTTAAATGTAAAAATTAAACTTTAAGGAAAACACTAAATTTTCTGAGCCTTCAGAGTGAGAAAACCCTGTATAAATATAAAACAAAACGCACAATAAATTTTCTGCATAAAAATCAAAGTTTTCTGCACAGCAAAATATACTGAAAAGTAAAATAATTAATATTGAGAAAGAAATGTTTGTATCTATTATAAAGGAGTGTATTTGACTCAAAATAGCAATGTAAGGGGTGCCTGGGTGGCTCAGTCAGTTAAACATCTGACTTCAACTCAGGTCAGGATCTCAGAGTCCTGGGGTAAAGTCCCCGAAACAGCAGGGAGTCTGCTTGTTCCTCTCCCTCTCCTCCTTCCTCTACTCATTCCCTCTCTCTCTCTCTTAAATAAATAAAATACTTTTTTAAAAATATCAATACAAAAGCAAGCAAAACACTTTTTTTAAGAGGGCAACAAATATGAACACATCATTCACAGAGAAATAAATACTAATTTTTTATAGAAATATGGAAAGATAATCAACCTGACTTATAGGGGAAAAAAAGCCAAACAAAACTAAATTATGCTATTTTTCATTTATCATAATGATAAAGTATAGTAAAAGTTTCTTAACATTGTGTTAGAGAGGATTTGGAGAAGTACTCACTCCAGACTTGCTACAACTGATTTAAATAGATAGAGCAAACCTCTGGAGGCAAATGGGAACTATCTACCCAAACGGAGCAGATCATACCTTTTGACTCAGAGATTCCTCTACTAAATATCTTCCGATCCTAAAGGTATATTCAAACTTATGCACATTAATATGTAAAGATCTTAGTAAAGATCTTTATTAGTAAAGATTGGAAACAATATTGTTTACCAGTTGAGGGTGGGGAGGAGTCTGATATACAGATTAAGAAATGTAGCTGCCTGGGACACCTGGGTGGCTCACTTGGTTAAGCGGCTGCCTTCAGCTCAGGTCATGATCCCAGGGTCCTGAGATCGAGTCCCGCATCGGGCTCCTTGCTCAGCAGGGAGCCTGCTTCTCTCTCTGCCACTCTGCCAGCTTGTGCTCTCTCCCTCTCTCTGACAAATGAATAAATAAAATATTTTAATTAAAAAAAAAGAAATGCAGCTGCTTAACCAAATAAAATAAAACCATTAAAAGGGGGAAATTTCTCTTTCCAAACAGATCACCTAGAAATATTAAGTGGAAGGCAAGCTGAAAAATCATGTGCAGAATATGCTGTCATATTTGTGGAGAAGAAAGAAAGCACATAAACATTAATGTTTACCAAATACAATGCAAGGTTTATATCTGGACAAATAACAAAAGATTTTAACAGTGTTGGGCTCCAGGGAGGAAAACCAGACGTTGGAATGGAGGGATAGAGGGAGCCTGGGGTTTTTACTCTAAGCACGTGCTTTTGTACTTACAAAATTTTTACCATGGGGATGCTTTGTTATACAAACCCCCAAAAATGGAAGGCAGAGAGGCTGAGGGATGGGGGGCAGGATCGAAGGAAGGGAGGCAGGAAGGGAAGAAACAAGGAAAAAAGGAAGAGAAAGAGGGAGGAAGAAGAGGCAAGGAAGCAGAGAGGGAGAGAGGGAAACAGGACAAAAAGCAAAAAGCGATTTGTCAGAATTTTGTCAAAAACAAAAGCAAGAAGTCTCTAATGACAGTGATGAAAAACAAGTTTTTCCCTCTGGAAACCCAAGCTTTTCTTCAGCAGAAAGTAAGTACTGAATCTTGCTTTTTTTCCAATTGTATCTCAGCCCTAGAGCCTCAGATTCCCAAGAGAGCCAGCGTTGATCCCTAAGCCCCAGCTATAAAATTCCTGACTGGAAGGAACCACACAAAGAAGGCTCAGTGTGAAATCAAATTGCACAAGTTGCAGAATACAGAAAAGAATCTGGAGGCAACTCCAGTGTAAGTAAAGAAAGTAATTCCCAATTTTCAACATAAGCCGTTTCTCATCACAGTGTATGCATGAAGTAGCACAGGCAAAGGGTCAGAGCCGGAGTTCTCCCATTTCACCCCAAGACCGGGAGGAATCACTTCATCACTGGTGAGGTCATGGAAATGGAGCGAGGGAGCTGAGTGTTGCCGGGGAAAAGACATGAATGAACAAATAATTGAATGAATCAACTGATAGATCAATTGCTCAATACTGTATGTCTTTAATGTGTTCTTTGCATATTTTACTATGACCATTTGATGAGCACTCCGTTCGATACGTGGCCCTTTGCTGGAAAGTTTACATAGAGGTGCTTACTTGATCCTCACACAACTGCAAAGCAGGCTTTACTTTTTCCTGTTCTTAGGTTTTTTTCTAATTTTTATTTTTAAGTCATTAACATTCACAGGAAGATAGTTCAAAGAGGTACAAAAATAATATAGAGGTACCATGTATCCTTTACCCATTTTCCTTCTGTGGTTATATCTTACATAATTATACTATGATATCAAACCAGGTGTGTGTGACAATGTGTGTATGCAGCTCTGCACCACTTTATCCCATGTATAGATTTGTGCAAACCTCACCACAATCAAGATGCAGACCTGTGCTACCACGGATGCCTGATTCCATACAGACCTCCCTCGTGCAACCCCTTACAGCCACACCCTGTGTGGCTCCCCCACCGGACCTCCCCCACCTGACCCCTGGCAATCACTAATCTGTTCTCCACCTCTATAATGCTGTTCTTTGGAGAATATTAGGTAAAAGGAAACCTGCATTAGGTAAAAGGTAACCTATGTGACCTTTTGAGTTGGCATACCATTGCGATCCATCCAAACTGTGGCAAGTATCAGTAGTTTGTTCCTCTTTATCGCTGAGGAATATCCCACAGTATAGATATATCATTGTTTCTTTAACGAATCACCTACTGGAGGACATTTTGGTGGCTTTCAGTTTTCAACTATTACAAATGAAGCTATTAACAAAAATTATGTACAGGCTTTTACATGGGTGAAAATTTGGGGCAAACATAGTTGCCCAGCAGCTTAAGTACTGGATAAGTACTGAGTAGTATGCCAAGTGTGTGTTCAGTTCTTCAAGAAACAGCCAAACTGTTTTCCAGAGTGACTGTACCACGTTACTCTCCCCTGAGCAGTGCATGAGAAATCCAGCTACTCTGCAAGCTCCCCAGTATTTGGTATTGTCACTGGTGTTTATTTTAGCCACTCTGATGGACATGCAGTGATACCTTCTTGTGTTCTTACCTTGCATGTACCTAATGCCCAGTGATGGAGGACATCTTCTCATATGCTTATTTACCATCTATGTGATACAGGCCCTCCTTGGTGAATTGTCTGTTCATATCTTTTACCCGTTTCCTAATTTGATTGTTTTCTTTAATGTTGAGATCACAAGTGTATACTCTAGTTATATAAAGGACTCTAGTCCTTTGTCAGATACATTTTATCAGTTTGAGTTAAATGTGGAAACTTTTCTTCCCTTTGCCTTCCTTTTACTCTCCCCATTTATGACATATTTGCCTGACATATTTCCTCCACCCATTGAGAACCACTTTAGACAGGGTCAAAATTTGTGCTTCAACTGTCAAACACAACTCAGAAAACTTAGGAGAAGGCAAATCTCTTGTACTTACTCATATGTTTGCTCTTCCCATGCTGTCCTTCTTTTCCTAATGTTCTAAGACTCCTTCTTTTAAAATCAACTAAAAGAAAGAGTTTGGCAGAGGGCATAGAAAAATACTCTCCAATTATGTGTTGCATATAAGAAACTCACTTCAAATATGTGACATTTGTAGGTTTAAAGTAAGATGAGGATAAAGATATACCAGGCAAACACTAATCAAAAGAATGAAAAAGTAGCTCTATTAATATCGGATAGAGTAGATTTCACAAAAACAAAAACAAAAACAAAAAAAAAAACCTACCAGGCCTAGAGAGGGATACTGCATAATGATAAAAAGATGAACTTTGTAAGAAGAAATAGTAATCCTAAATGTATAGGCACCAGGCAATGATTTGTCAGCATCTACGCCATGCCTTGCTCAGAGTAGACAAACACTACTTTTAAATATGTAAACCAAAGAAAGCATGAGTGTTTAACTTCTTTTTGATCTTTGCTCTGTGTTTTAGGGTTTTTTTAATATTTTGTTTATTTAGAGAGAGCATGAGCAGGGGGAGTGGGCAGAGAATCCCAGGCAGGGTCCCCACCCAGTAGGACCCCTATGCAGGGTTTGATCACATGACCGTATGATCATGACCTCAGCCAAAATCAAGAGTCTAACGCCCCTTAGTTTTCTGCTCTTAGAGTTAACCTGTCATGATTCCTTGAATCAGAGGCACACTAAAAAAAAAAGGAATATACCTTCTTAAAAGAAAACAAAATACTGTGCATTAATTGTGAAAAAAATCTTTCTGTAATGTTAGCTGTTTTTCCACATTTCATAAATTTTTCATTCGTTCCCTCTTTCATTAATCAATTTATTCACGTATTCAGTTAACTACTATTTTCAGAGGCAGGCACTTTCCCCAGCTGCAGTTTCCATGAAACCTACAATCCATGATAAAAATTGAAATTCAACAAAGAAGTATAAATAACCTTACCAATAATTATCGGTGTTAAACTGCTGTAAGACAAAAGGACCAAGATTTTGGTTTGGCACATATAGCTCATCTGAGCAGTCAAAACAATACCTGAAGAAGTGTTAGTCAAACTGAGGGCAGACTAAAGGTAAGAGTTAGCAATGGAAATGCTTATAGGAATGAAAAATGGACCAGAGAGTACTTAAGGCAAAGAGAGGAAAGTACTGGAAGGACCAGAAGTGGAGGAGAGCAAAGAACATGAGGAGTCCATGATGGCTGCTACATTGTTAGCAAGGAAAGAAGAGACATAGATGAGGAAAGGAAGTGAAGTGGGAGCAAGATCATATGGGATTCTGTGGATGAGTCAAGATTTTCAGATAAAATAATTTGTATTTAGATGTATTGTGGTATTTTAATAAAAATATATGGTGCATAAAGAAAGCAAAAATAAAAAAATATTTTGTATGTTCCTTAATTGATAGATTTTTAAAATGCCAATCAGTTTGCACCCTGAGAACATAGCTTCTAGTCCAAGGCAATTTCCCCAAACTGTAGATGAAGTTCGCTAAGTGGCGTTGGCAAGGTTCAGTCACCTGCTTATTACTCTTTAAAATCCAAGTCCATTAGGTCACTGAAAATATCCTCTGATTCCACTGTGAAACCAAATCTTATATCATTGACAGTTGCAGAATTAGTTAAAAGATCACATGGTCTTAGCTTTCTCTGGTCTTCTTTCTTGACATCTTTTCAGCTGATACTTAATCTTTGCTAGCCATGGAACAAAACAATGGCACTGAAGTAACTGAATTCATTCTCCTGGGATTTGCTGGTCAACACAAGTCTTGGCATATCCTCTTCATTGTATTTCTAGCGATCTATCTGGTTACCCTGGTGGGGAATATGGGGATGATCCTACTCATCAGGATTGATTCTTGCCTTCACACCCCAATGTACTTTTTCCTCCAACACTTGGCATTTGTGGATCTCTGCTACACCTCTGCTATCACTCCCAAGATGCTGCAAAACTTGGTAGAAACAGAGCAATCTATCTCATTCGTAGGGTGTATGGTGCAATTACTAGTCTATGGTGCTTTTGCAACAATTGACTGCTACATCCTGGCTGCAATGGCAGTGGACCGCTATGTGGCCATCTGCAACCCACTCCGCTATCCAATAGTCATGTCCCAGGCACTCTGCATTCAGCTCCTGGTTGGTTCCTACTTCATAGGCTTCCTGAATGCCTCTGTAAACACAGGTTTTACTTTCTCATTGAACTTTTGCAAATCCAATAAAATTAACCACTTTTTCTGTGATGAACCCCCACTTCTTGCCCTCTCGTGCTCCAACATTGACTTCAACATCATGCTACTAACTGTCTTTGTGGGGTTTAACTTGACATTCACTGTGCTGGTTGTCATCTTTTCCTACATATATATCCTGGCTGCCATCCTGAAGATATCATCTGCTGCAGGGAGGAAAAAAGCTTTCTCCACATGTGCCTCCCACCTGACAGCCGTCATCATCTTCTATGGAACTCTCTCTTACATGTACCTGCACCATGGGACCAAGGAGTCTCAAGAGCAGGAAAAAATGGCTTCTGTGTTTTATGGCATTATGATCCCCATGTTAAACCCCCTCATCTACAGCCTGAGAAACCAAGATGTAAAGGAAGCCCTAAAAGGAATTGGAAAGAAGTGCTTCTAGTTCAGTCAACAATTTCTAATTCTCTACACTTGTAAGAAATCAGACTTACAGTGCCAATTTTTAAGAAATCAATACCAAAGAGACAAGCAATATAGGAAAAATTTCTCGGTCTTTCTAATACTGAGCTGCAAATTAAAGTAACGTGAGATAACCAGTTTATACCAATGTAACTGGCAAAAACTGATAAAGAATAACACCTTTTAATTTCTGTGATGTAAAGAAAATGATGCTCTCACCTATTGTTAATGGGAAATTGAAGTGTTACTTCACCCTAGAAGGAGTCTGGCAATATATTTTTAAAACAAAGAAAAATTCTTCAATTCAAAATTTCAGACTTGCAAATTTATCTATGGTTATAAATGTTCCAGTCTATAAGGCCATATATTTAAAGATTTATTGCAACATTGTTTGGGAAGACAAGAGCAAGAAAGTGAGTATTCTTCAATAGGGAAATAAATCTGTATTGTTGTAATTCCAAAATCCCTATCTATTGTTGCATAACAAATTTTTAAAAATTTAAGGGTTTTAAAACATGATGATTACATTATAGTTTTATGGGTCAAGTATGTGGACACTGCTTAACTGCATCCTCTGAGATGCTACAATCAAGGTGTCAACCAGGACTGGAAACTCATCTGGAGGCTCAAGTGGGGATGGATCTGCTTCCAAGCTCCCTTGTATTATTGGTACAATTTATCTCCTTGCAGCTGTAAGACAGATTCTTGCCTTCCTGTCAGCCATCAGCCAGAGGTTGCTCCCAGCTCTTAGAGTCTACCCACTGTTCTTTTCCATGTGCCCTCTCCATAACCTCTACCATAACATGGCAGCTTACTTCTTCAAAGCCAAGAAGCCATATACAGTTAATCAGTATATATACCATGTAAAACAACACACTTTGTATGCCCAAATTGTACTGCTACTTCAAGAGTCAGTCTCTCCATGAAGTTTTCCCAGCTTAGTACTTGTTTCCTCACCAACTTTCTACCCCGGAGGTAATTCCTCCTTCCACTGAATACCCATAGCACTTTATTTGCAGCAATAAATATTATTTATTATTTATCACTTCCTGTCTACATCATTTACTTACCTATAAGACCCTCACTATTATTTATAAAGTAGTCGAGATACATTGTCTTTCTATGACACTTTAACGTCTGGCATAGAGACTTAGATACAGTAGGCATTCTATAAATATTGAATGAAGAAATGGTAATAAAATATAGTAATATGGACAGCTTTCTAACTGGAAGTTATGTGAGTATGTAGCCTACACTAGTGGTCTTTAAATACCAGTCTGTGGAGAGAAGCATTCAAGTGATCAGGAAACGTTTTTAAAGTACAAATAATTATAGCCTGGCCCTGGGGGTACTGATTCAGTAACATTAGTCAGAGCCAAATACCTATAATTATCTATATAGACAGAATGTTTCTTTAGTTGCATTGTCCACAAGAAAGTAGTATTTAAGAGCACGGGATTTTGAATGGTTTAGTATATCATTGCTATCCCAACCCTGCCACTCACCAGCAGTGTCCATTTACAAGTTAGTCGGGCTTTGAAATCTTGCTTCCTATAATAGTACCTATCTTATGAAATTTTTTTGTTGTTTGGCTGCTTGTTAGTAATAGATAGGTAAGCTAATAAATAGAAATCATAGTACCTGGCACTAATAAACTCTCAATAAATGTAAATAGTAAATGAGTATTAATAAAGATTATTTCAACATGGCTGTGGCAAACATAAAAATGCCCTTATTACACACCACACACACACACACACACACACACACACACACACACACACACACACAGAGTCAATAAAAAGTCTCCCAAGGTTTTCAACATGAAAACTTTCCCCTTTGGGAAACTCCTCTCTCCTTCAACAGAAAGCTAACTAATGAAGGTTGTTTTCTTTGATCTTATCTCAGCATCTAGAGTCACAGATGCTCAAGGGAACAGGTACGACCCCCATAGACCTCAACTATAAACTCTCTCGGTGAAGAAATCATTTGGTGAAAAATTAGCCTGCACTAGTCTGGGGAAAAAATATAAAGACAAATCCCCTTTAAATATATCAAATTGCATTTTTCCTATTTTGCTGTGCATTATTTTGACAGGAACTGCAGTAAAATCTATAGGATTAGAGCAAACATGCCAATATAATTAACTCTAAGTTTGGATAGAGTCATCTTATCTTCAGCAAAGAAAAAATATAAATCGAGAGGAGTCCCTGGGTGACTCAGTCAATGAAGCATCTGCCTTCAGCTCATGTCATGATCCCAGACTCCTGGGATTGAACCCCATGTCAGGCTCCCTGCTCAGTAGGGAGTCTGCTTCTCCCTCCCCCTGCTCCTTTTCTCTCTCCTGCTCACTCTCTCTCAAATAAATAAATAAAATCTTTATATATATATATATATATATATACATATATATATATATATATATGGAGAGAATAATTATCAATTGTATTGAGAAGTTATAAAATGGCCAGAGACGACAGCTGACATATTAGCCATAATGTTCCTAACTGAATTTAAACAACTTTTATAGAATATAAACAATAATAAGACAAGGCCACTCCATGACAGAAAGCACCCCTCTGTGACGATGTCTGAAACAAAACAGGTCTAAACTAAAAAAGTCGCTAAACATTCCACTTTACAACTGAAATGAGCAAACACTCCTTCCCTAAACACTTTAATTTCTCTCTTTTTAGGTACAAATTTGGAAAATATCTATCACCAAATTTCTGATAACACTCAAAACAAAGTTTGCTTCCACTTCCTAAATCCTTAGAATCACCCAGCACAGGCCTAAATCCTACAAAAGTCCTTCTCAGTTTCCTCTTACTCAACACTCTGGTACCTCCAAGGTGTGAGGTGGTTTCCTCATGGCAGCACGTGAAAGAAGCCTAACTTCTCCTGACACATAAGTGTTCCTGGTGCTTGTTGGCCATTGCACATTGATGCGTGTCCACATGCATCTCTTCTCTCTCTTGAATCTGGCTTATTTGTTATTAATTTTCATATCTCAAAAGAATTAATTATCCATTTTTTAAATATAACTAGTTTTTAAAGTTAAAAAGAGGGAGGCTCTATTACCCTTACTTACTTAAGTTTGTCATATATTCTTCCAGATGGTGCTTTTTGCATAAGCACACACACACACACTCAGGTTTTTAATTAAAAATCACTTCACATCCTACATGTTTTTCTGAAAAACATTTTACTCCCTAAAAATATGTTATTAACATTTTTCCTAAGAATACACATAAATCTATCTTATTATTTTTAGGTTTTTCATGGAAGTACAAACTATGGATTAATTCTCATTTATTTTAGCTTCAACCTACCTACTGCTTATATTTGATATCAAAAAGAGCACCGCATAGAAACCCCTGGGTTTAAAGTTAATTTTTTCTATCTCTTTTTATCAAAGATTAAAGTTGAGGGAAGTTCGAGCTATTGCCCAAGATCACATCCCAGTTGAATAGTAGTTTCAAGATTCAAATCTAGGTCTTTCCCACTGCAAAGTCTATCTACTTTTCATTGCAGGTAATATAAAATAAAACTTCAAGGTGGCTTGGACATAATATAGTTTGGGCAACTTCAAAATGTTTGCATTATTCATCTAGTTAAAAGCCCCTTCCAGAACTTCCACTTCTGGCCAAGATGGAGTAACAGGGATTGGATTTATCCTTCTACTTGAAACATGAAAATGTGGACAAAATCTATAAAATAGTAGTTTTAAGACACATCCAGGCAATAAAGGACAATGATTCTTGAGAGGCAAGAAACAAATGAGCTCTAAAAATTTCAAGACCACAATGCAAAGAGGTTAGTGTTCTTCCTAAAGGAAATGGAGCTGAAAATCTGAAGAGATCAAGGCAACTGGAATTTGCAGGACAGGATGCTAAAGAAAAGGAGTTGCACAAAGAGAAAAGCTTAGATGTGCAGGGGGTCCCTCTCAATTATTTAGCTGAGTACTGTCAGTACACACACATGAGGAAAGAATTTGAGGTTAGAGAAGGAAATACTGAAAAGATTATAGATAACAGCACTCCCGGAGGCTGGGAATAGTGCTGCTCTCACCAGCCAGACTGGAGAGTCATGGTGCATTGGATAGACGACACAGAAAGAACTTGCCTAGGTAGTGGAAATAATTAGCCCTAAACTAAACAGTGCTCTTGTTCCAACTAACAAGTCTACAAAGCAAGACTCAAAAGTATTTTATTCTTTGGGGGAGAGGGGTTAATGGGTGATGGGCGTCAAGGAGGGCAATTGTTGTAATGAGCACTGGGTGTTATATGTAAGTGACAAATCATAAAATTCTACTCCTGAAACCAATACTACACTATATGTTAACTAACTTGAATTTAAATAAAACCTTGGGGATAAAAATATATCCTACTCTTTCCAAGTCACTTAACTGTGCTCCAGACAAAACTCAAGAGTACTTTTTCCTGTTTTTTTATTTATTATTTTTTTTATTATTTGCCCCAGGGTTACAGGTCTGTGAATCATCAGGCTTACACCTTTCACAGCATTCACCAAAGCACAAACCCTCCCCAATGTCCATAAAGAGAATTTATAAGAACACAAAAATGTCTATCACTAAACATGGTAAAATTCACAATGCCTCGCAGCCAACCAAAAATTACCATTCATGCAAAAAGCAGGAAAATACAACCATGAGAGAAAAATCGATGGTCAAAACTGAGCACTGCCAATGACGTCAGAATTAGCCATCAAGAACACTAAAACAATTATTGTAACTGTACTCCATACGTTCAAAAACAGTTAAATAGGGGTTTGAAAAATCAGGTAAAGACTACAGTGTCTGATTGTAAAATGGAATGGCATTAACTATAGATCAGACATTCCAAAAGACATGATTAGTGATCCAGAAGACACAGCAATAGAAAGCATCCAAATTGAGAGAAAAATGAATCAAAATAAAAATACACAGCACATCAGTGAGCTGTGGAACAACTTCAAGAAAGGTTACATCTGTGTAATTGGAGTCCCAGAAGGACAGAAAAAACAAGGTTGATATAAAAATTTTTTGAAAGATAATGCTGAGAATTTTGTAAATTTGATGAAAAACTGTAAACCCACAAATTCAAGATCCACAAAAAAAAAACTTCATACAAAAATGACACCAAGACATATCAGAATCAAATGACTCAAAACCAGGAGTAAAGAGAAAATCTTAAAAGCATTCAAGGAAAAAAAAAGGCATTGTGAATAGCAAAACATAAGTAGGCATAAAACAGATATCTCAGAAATAACGCAAGTCAAAAGACTGTGGAGCATTATCTTAAAGAACTTAAAAAAATGTTTTTATAATAGACCAAATAATTTCATATCCACCCTCTCCTTAACAGATACACACAGTGAATCCTTCTGATTTTTCAGTGCACTCAAAAAGTATGCTTAAAATGTTAAATCACTTTTCACCTTTTATATAAGTTACTGTCCAGATATGTTAATTTCAAAATTATTAAAGATAAATGAAAGATGATTTACAAAGTTCTGTCATTGTTTCACCATACTTAAAGCAAGTTTAGTTATCTCTGTATACCATCTTGCTCTCTCCCCACTAGATTCAAAACTGCTTATAGAAAGAAACCAAATATTCACTTATATTACAAACTCTCCTCAAAGAAGCATCTTACATAAAGTTTGACCTGAACTTGAACTGTCATTTATTTTGTTTCTAAAAAGTTATTTAGCTGTGAGTACCTATATATCAAGGAATTTGAGGGAGTCAGAGATGTCAATAATCACAGATAACTTCATTTGCATTACCTCATATACCAAAGCCATTTTCTGACTTTATCTTAATGATAGAGAATCCATTCTAAGGTTATTGATATTAACAAACATAAGACCTGTAATAATTAACCCAATGAACATATTGTTTTCTCATCTCCCTGCAACTTTGGAAGTTGTTGCCCTAAAGCTGGTGGGCAGAGCCAGACAGGTAAGAGTTTAGGAGTGTGGTCACATTCCGATGCTTATTTAATTCCAGAGACTGAACTCTTGACACAGATTAGATAGATGATAGATAAATGATGATAGATAGATAGATAGATAGATAGATAGATAGATAGATAGATAGATAGATATAGATAGATAATAGATAGATACAGATATAGAGATATATACAGTAGATAGATAGATATCTCGCTTTGTCTGTTCTGAGCTCCCAGTGACTTTTCATGCTCCCATACACATATCAGCATGGCAATCACTGCCTTGACAGAGTTTAACTTGAGTATTGCATTGATTGTCGTGTTTGGTCATGATATTCTCCTACACATATATCCTGGCTGCTGTCCTGAGGATATCCTCAGGGAGGGGAAGTGTTCCCTGCTGGTGAACCCATCCAATAGCTAGCACTATGTCCAGAGGACCCTCTGGTATGTGTATTTACAGCCTGATTCTAACAAACCCCAGGAGAATATGTAAGTGACCACCATGTTTTATAGCATTGTGATTCCCATGTCGAGCCCATCATCTACAGCCCAAGAAACAAGGAAGTGATAGAAACACGAATATGATAGCAAAGAAGTGTTTATGAACTGGACTTCATTTCCTAATATTAGGCACAAGGAAACATCTAAGCAAAAGTTTTTTTACTAGAAGCTATTTGCTCATGGGACCCCTGGTTGACTAAGTTGGTTAAGTGTCTGATCAGGTTATGATCCCAGACTTCTGGGATCGGGTCTGAGTAGAGCTCCTTACTCAGTGAGGAGCCTGCTTCTCCCCCTGTCTCCCCTTGCTCGTGTGCTCGCTCTCTCTTCCTAACAAATAAATAAATAAAATCTTTAAAAAAAAAAAGGAGGAAGAAGAAGAAGCTTTTTGCTCAAAGCAATTTCTCTAATAGCCTTGGAAACATGTTGAGATTCCTAAATCCCTAAATAACATGAAAGGTTATCAAATTTTCACAGAGATGGATTTATCTGGAGAGCCAACATAGCCCTTCCGCCTGATGAACAAGCCTCTCTTGCTAATGACTGATCTTTGCAAAAAATAGGAAAAATTAGCAATCAATATGCTACAGCAACATCATTCAAAGAGTATTTGAAAACCAGCCAATGCAATATTAATCTGAGAGAAGCAACATCAACTTCCAAGTTAAGAAAAGTTGAGGGTAGAAAAGGGAACTTTTTATGTACTGGGAAAGCAGACAAGACTCCATAAAGTCATGTGAGGTAGACTTGGGTGCCAAAGAAAATATAAAGCAAACATCCATGAAGGGTGAGCAGAGCAGAACTTCCAGGGGTAGTCAACAATAGAAAACTTTCCCCAGATCCTGGAAGTATACAGCTCTCATCTTATCCCATCACCTGACAGTGCCCTCTGCCAAGATCTGAAGCCATGAATGACCCCAGAGACAGAGGACACCTCCAGCTGGCCAATGGTCAGTAGCAAGTTGCCATACCAAAGTCTTCTAACATCAGGCCTACCAGCATCCTATTTAGTCAGTGGCATGGACTGGCAAAACAACAGAAAGCTTCTCTCTGTATCTGATGGCTGTATCAATGCAGACAAGCACTATATCAATGCAAACAAAATTCGCCCTAACCCAGCATTTTCCAAACTGGAGTCCAGAGAACTTACTCTCACAAGAAGGTCAACAAGAAAGGATTCCAATGTCAAGGAGTAAAAATTCTAAGTTAATATCATACTTGTTTACCACTGGACTTTTCAGAAGTATAGTATGTGGAAGTGTGCATTTTGAATCTCTAAGACGGAAAGAGTATGGAGTATTTCCGAAATGTGTTGGGCCACAGGACCCTTTGTAATCTATGGTCCATTTGGTGTATTGTCTCAATTCTAAAATGTACATTCCTTTCATGTTTTAATATTCCCAATGTTGGGATTAACTTAAAATCTAATGTACATTTGACAGGTTAATAAAATTATTATAAAATTAGTGGTGACTGTCAATCTATCTATTTACTAAATATAATAAAGGAAATATACTTTAACAGCTTGGAACTCATGTTTCCTGTAGAACAGTTTGAAAAATACCTGTCTTTTAAAAAGAGCTGGCTAAATGCATTTATAAAAGTAACTAAAGTAGGTAGAGTATTGAAGTACTTCCCAGAAAACACCATTTGAAGGATATCTTCAGCTCTAAACAAAATACCACATTTGTATATGAATGATCAATATTCTATTCAGTCATTAACCCAAGTACCTTAAAGATTTCCAATAGCATATCGTTTACTCTGTTCTAGTTATTGTGGATGTTAAAAGTCTTTCTTTCTTTAAAAAAGTATCTGATGACTCAGGCTGGCCATTTCACACAATCTACCTATTTTGGTGAATTCCTAGTGCTTGAAAACACTTATTATCATCATTATTTACTAACTTTAATATGAGTCAGCTTTCTTCCTCACCTACGGGAAGTAAACTTTGTAAACACTTTCTGGAATCCCAGCTCAGGCCGACCCAAAGAGTAGAAGTCAATTCCAGATGGGGTCTACTTCAGTTCCAAGAATTACTGGTCATTCCTACCTATCAGCACTCCCTGACCACACCTCCAACAGGATGTTATCTATGGTCTTAGAATGGCCAAGAGCTACTCCTTGGTAAGGAGTAGGTAGGATCGGTAATAGCCTACCTTACTCCTCGATAAGTCTGCTGTAACAGAATACCACCAAAGTGCAATTTATTGTCTCACGTTTCTGGAAGCTTAAAGTTTGAAATCAAGGTGTTAGCAAGATTGGCTCCTTTTGAGGACTGTAAGATAAAGGAGCTGTTCCAGGCCTCTCTCTTTGGCTTGTAGATGTATGTCTTAATGTTCACATAGTGTTCTCTGTATCTATGGCTCTGTCTCCAAATGTCCCCTGTTGTGTAAGGACACCAATTATATGACATCATTTTAATTTAATTAAAATATCCCTGTAAAGACATTCTCTTCAAATAAGGTCCCCTTCTGAGGTAGTGAGGTTTAGGACTTTAACACATGAATTTTGAATGGGTGCAATTCAACCCATAACACCATTTATAGTAAGGGCCATTCAACGGTTCAGGACACTATGAATCTAGACCTAAACATCTAGACCTAAAACAAAACCGGATCAATCCTTTATTCCCTCTTCTTTTCTTGATAGATGAGTTCTCCGGGTGGCAGTTTGGACCTGCCATGGCATTCCAGTTACTGGAATTCCATTATCTCCTGGCCAGGAGGGATAAACACCCTTTAAAAACAAGTGTCCTCTGGTTCACAAATCAGGACCAAACACCCACAGAGAACTAACTGAGCACCCATAAATTCTCAAGGATATGACTTAAGCATAAGGAAGATTATAAGACAGTGAAAGATTATTATAAAAAAACTCAATTTCAAGCTTAAGTACAAAGAAAATGATATTTGGAATGGTCCAATGGCTTTCCAAATCCGTCAGGTAGAGAATCACAAACCAAGATGGACATTTACAACTGGGATTTTTTTTGGTTCTTTTTTATTCTTTTTTATATTGTATTTATTTATTTGTCAGAGAGAAAGAGAGAGAGCACAAGCAGGGGGAGCAGCAGGCAGAGGCTCCTGCTGAGCAAGGAGCCCAATTTGGGGCTCTATCTCAGGACTCTGGGATCATGACCGGAGCCAAAGGCAGACACTTGACCATCTGAGCCACCAGGTGTCCCTTTTGATTTTTATTCTGTTTTCTTTCCATTACCACCCATTGCATCTCTGATTCTCAACACTCCCTGTCAAATCTGGTGTCTCTGATGATATTATATAAATCTTACTTGATCGACTCAACTCAATTTTCAATCTTGCTTGACATTCCCTAATTACTTTTCAGAAATACATTTCTTCAACAAATGCTTTTGGGATGCATGTTCAGTGTCATAATTTGAGATGAGTGAGGGCATAAAAATGAGGAAGCTAGACATGTCATCTTCCTTCATGAAGCTTACAGAGAAGCATTACTGGTACAACCAATGAAGAACTTAGCTGAAGATGCAAAAGGGGATATGGTTCAACCATATTCAAGCATAGGGAACAAAGAAAGGATCTTTCATAAAAGGAAGTCAGAGTTTAATTCCTGAAAGTATCCATTAGGAAGAGTCCTGAGTTCTCGGAGAAATGATGCAAGAAGCTAAAGTGAACCATCTATAAAGGGAACATCTGGCTAACCGTCTGCCTGCAAGAGTTGAGAAAGTGCATTAGAAGAACATTTTTATCTTACCTTTTCACCAGGTTAAATTCTCAGACTGAGCCAGGCATAAGAGCTTCTGGAGTCTATGTTTTCATAACAACTATTCATAACAACCGTGCAAGGCAGAGTCAGTCTGACTAATGCAACTAAATCACTGTCTACACTGAGGCACAGGCCCCAGGCCATTAGTGTCTGGAGTCTTTGTCTATATCCCATATCTCTAAATTTCACAGGGTTTCCATGTTCTCACTTGTAATATGGGGACTATAATAACCTGTCAAAAATTGTTAGGAAGAATATTTGAGAAAAATGTAGCCAAATACACTGTGAAAACTCTTCTTATATAATTACTCCTAGAGCCTCTGTCTTAAAGTTTTCTTAAGCTCAAAAGAGCTACCATTTTTAGAGTATAAAAAAGTTTCTGCTATCTGGTTTGAAGAATGAAATTTGCCTTTGCAAGAGTCTATCATTCTTAGAGGGAGCTCTTTAGCACCTTTAGTTTTGCAGATGTTGGGTGCACATTCATTGTTTGTTTGTTTGTTTGTTTGTTTGTTTGTTTGTTTGTTTGTTTTTAAATTGAGTAGAGAGCATTTATTTCCCATGGATTTTAAAGATTAAAAAATGAAGAAATTTTCCATGACTATCTTACTTAACAAAGTAGATCCTATATTTTATACCCAAATATCCTATCTGTTTGTTTGTTTTGTTTTGTTTTAAGATTTTATTTATTTATTTGACAGAGAGAGAGATCGCAAGTAGGCAGAGAGGCAGGCAGAGAGAGAGGAGGAAGCAGGCTCTCCGCCGAGCAGAGAGCCCGATGCGGGCCTCGATCCCAGGACCCTGAGATCATGACCTGAGCCAAAGGCAGAGGCTTTAACCCTCTGAGCCACCCAGGCGCCCTGTTTGTTTGTTTTTGAGAGGAAGATTACTTGGGTGATTGTCCAAGGATTAACTGGCTTCAGTTGCAGTTAGATCCAGAGGCTCAAGTAATAACATCCAGACTTGGTTTCTTTGCATCATTTAGCTCTGCTTCCTCCCTGGGTCACCCTCAGCCTCTAGCTGGTCTCCCTCTTGATAGAAAATGTCTGCTGCAGCCCCAAGCCTCACATGACTAAATCCAGTGGTGGACAGAAAGCATTTCTTTCCAGGAGTTCCAGAAAATATCTGCTCAGAGCTCACTGACGCAGATTAGATTGTGTGTCCTTCTCTGAAACAGCTGCAGAGGGGAGGGATGATTAGCTCATGCCCCTGACTCTGGAGATGAAGACAACCATTCCCAACTACACAATTGAGTGGTTGGAAATCTACCAAAAAAAGAGAGATTTAACACTAGACCACAAGTGGTAGATGTCCACTTAGTTAGGGAAAAAGAGATTCCTACAACAACGTCATTTTAATACAAGGTAGATTAAGATCAGCCAGGTAAAGGTGTGGGCAAAGGGCAAGAGGGCAAAGGTCAGGGAGCAGAGAGAGGTTGATTCTGAGAAGGATAAGGAAGGTCCTGAGCTCTAGTCTTGATTCTGCTCCCAGCACAGTGGGAGCTGGTCTCCTATCATCTTCAGGAGCCCTGGGTTCCAGCTGCTACTGTCAATGATATACACCAACATAGTTCTCCACAGAGGTTCTTCACCTATCAAAAAAAAAAGCCTTAAATTCTTATGCGTCTCCAGTTCTAACCTTTAGGATTTTTGGTCTGGCCTCCACTGTTGGCATCCTCCTCTCTCTGCCCTCAGGCGCCCAAATTCCCATGTGTCCCCTACACTGTGATGGCTCAGCTGATCCTGTCCTCTCTTGCTTCTGCTCTATCTCCTGCGAGCAACCAGCCTGATAGTAACTGCTTTGGTGAGTAATGAACGAATTTCTGATATGGGATTGTTATTTGCATTTTGATAGAAACCACCCAGAACTTGTGCTTTAACACAACAGATTTATTAGAGTAATGGAAATTTGAATATTTTGCTTTTAATCGAGTGGGCCACGGGGCCTTTCTGAAACCATCTGTGAACTTGGCTGCCTTCACATACAATAATTAAGGAAATAATTAAGTAGACTAATTAAGGAAAACCAGACTTGGAGAAGTCAACCTTTCAGACTAATACCTATGTAACACAGAGGACAACAAACATATTAAAGAATTTTTTATGCAAGCATTTGTAATTCCTCTTTGACATAAGCACTCTGAGTTACCTCTAAAGTCATTTCCCTGAAGCAAGCATGAGACTCTGTGAATTATGAGGCTGTGTTTCCACAGTGGCACATTGTCGTTGTGTGGCTCAGAGAGAACATGAAGGAGTTGCCCTATGGAAAGAACTGATGTTTCTGGTCAACAGCCCTCAAGAACTGATGTCTCATCTGCCAACAGCATCTTCCTCCAGCAAAGCCTTGAAATAGGACCACAGATCTGGCTAATACCCATAAGACCCTGAGTCAGCTAAGCCATATCTAGATTCTTGATCAGAAGAAACAATAGGATAATAACTGTCCTTTACTTTAAGCCACTAAGTTTTGGGGAAATTTGTTACACAGTAAGAGAAAACTCATATAATGACCAATCAAAGATACCTCTCAGAATCCCACATTTTTTTGAAAAAAACTTTTCCTCCTCACGCTATATCTGTCCCTTACTCTACAAATCACTTCCAGGCCTTTGTTATTCTTTAAAAGTCGATGGTTTGGGGGCCATATGCTGCAATATGAGAACTAAAGTCAGAATTTGATTATTTCCATGAAATGCCTTCTTTCCAAGAAGTTGTGTAGGTATCCAAATCTCAGAAAGATTTTTTCCCATTAAAAATGTAATCCCTGGGAAGTTGTGATAAAATACTTTTATGTTTTAACATTTATATTTCTAACATATATATGTTTTATATATTATACATATAGCTCCCACAGGATCCTGTTTGCTGGCACCTCATTTTAGACAAACACACATTTCCTATTAAGAAGCCTAGACTATAAGATGAACAAAGTCCATTTAAATGCCCTAAAACAGCTTATGGCTATTTTATGGAAAAAAAAAAAAAAGCTTGTGAACCCCACTGCCTCCCAAGAGATCATTTGGGGTCATTAGCTGACATTTTTAACAAACTTTTCACCTATTCATCATGTTCTTCCAAAAGCCCCAGCATGACCATCAATGGTAAGTGGCTTCAGTTGCTGAAAAGCAGGGGGTCCAGCTCTTAGGAAGGGTCCCCATGGTGACTCTTAACTCTGAAAGGTCACAGCTGCTGTTGGAAGAAGAGACACCATTGTCACTGGCAGGGACTCTATTAATATTCCATCAAAGTCCTCTAGGGCTCCTCTCTGTGTCCCACTCCCTCACTGGTTTGGTGTTAGACATAAGAGAGCTCCCTTCAGCCTTCAAATTCCAATAGATTTTTAGTCAAATCAACCCTAAAATATTTTTTGTGTATCTGTCTGTTAAGGACAGGGGGAGTTGAGGCAAAGGGAGAGATACGACAATGACTAAAACACAGAGGTTGTTGCCTCAAGGTCAGAGACTATACAGACCTGAATAAAGAGGTTTGGCAATAGTTCAACAATGACTTGCAAAGGGCACTGGAGTAGGAAGCTGAAGACCTGGAGCCTTACTTTCAGCTGGGCCTCCAGACATCCCATGTTCATGGGCAAGTTACTTCCTCTCTTAGCCTCAGTTTTCTCATCTGTCCAGGAAAGAATTGGGGCTGGATCAGGGATGGTGAAATAGGTGGAATTGTAGGGTGGCCTCCCAAGCTTCCCATCCCCCCGTGTACACGCCCTGTATAATCCAACCTCCTCACAAGTGCAGCTGGGATCTATGTATGTGAGGGATCTCTCTCCCATCAGTCAGTTAAGTTCCAAGGAAAAAATGAAAGGATTTTTAAAGATATGATAAGTTGATTAAATTAGTTGATTTTCAGTTAATTGAAAGGGAGATTATCTGATTTAATCTAGATTTAAGTCCTTAAAAAGGATCACTGAGTCTTTTTGAAAAGATTTTCCTGCACACCCAGAAGAGTTTTCCTATAGTGATCAAGACTGGGACACAGCCATCGCAGCCATGTGACAAGAATCTCAGTAAATCCTTTAGAGCTGACAGCCAGAGGGAAAAAAAAAAAAAGAAAACCAACACCACAGGGACCTCAGTCCTACAACTGCAAAGAAATGAATTTGGCCAACAACTAAATGAGCACAAAAGAGCATCTGAGCTCTAGGAAGGACACAGGCCAGCCAACCCTTGGATTGCAACTTTGTGGGACCCTGAGCAAAATGAAGACTTCTGACTCACAGAAACAGAGATAATAAATATATGTGGTTATAAGCTGCCAATTCTGCAGTGATTTGCTACACAGTAAATGGAAAATAAGTATAGATTCTAAATGAGTTCCATCTCACCTGCTAATTCTAATAATTCATAATGTCTGCCTGAAGCACCATATTGAAAAGGGTTCAGGGGCACCTGGGTGACTCTGTCGGTTAGGTGGCTGACTCTTGGTTTCAACTCAGGTCATGATCTCAGGGTCCTGTGATCAAGCCCCACACCGGACTCTGCACTCAACAGTGGGGAGTCTGCTTGAGATTCTCTCTTTTCCTCTCCTCTTGCCCTTCTCCCCACTCTCTCTCTCTAAAATAAGTAAATAAAAAATATTTTAAAAAAGAAAAGGATTCAAAATATGCATCATAAATTCAGCTAAAAAAAAAGGGCCATAATTGATTACTAATACCTACCACGGGTATTTATCAGTTAGGACTCCTTTGATTGTAAGCAACAGAAAATACCACATAAATTGGCTTAAGGAGGCAAAACAGAATAATTAGATCTGGTATTTCTTCAGCAAATACTTATTGAACCCTACTGTGTGAAAAGTTGTTCTAAGCACTGAAGTTACAATAGAGATGAGTCCCTGACCTCACAGAGCCCACATCTTAGAGGCTCGTGGGGAATAAAGACTCAGGTTCTGGAAAAAAGAGTCCAATCCCTCAATGCCAAGACCACAGAGAAAGTCACAGATCATAGGAGAACATTCCTCGGACCACATCAAAGCTAGAAGAGCCCCTCTCTTTCCACCAAGTGCCTATCAGTTTCCCACAAATTTAAGGAATCAGAGTAACAGGGATCTCAGATCCAGGGTGCCCTTTCTAATAATCATGTGATATCATGTGAAGAGCATGGAAAGTCAGCCAGACCGGGGTTCAAATCCTTGTTCTGCCACTAACTGTGAGATCACAGACAAGGTACACTATTCTTTGGAGCCCAGGTCTCCTCATCTATAAAAACAGGGATAATGACACCCACCTACAAGTGGGACAACAGCACTCATGGCAACACCCAACCGACACCTAATAATGAACAGAAGTAACAAGGATTGAGCCTGCACTCTGGCATGGAACACACACTGGGCTGGAAGCCACAAGTCCTACATGGTCTGTGGGCTGCTGTGGACCACAGTTAGGACCCTGGACTCTGCAGCCAGACTGCCTTGATTAAAATCCCAGCTCTACTATTTACTAACTGTGGGAGACACTTGAATTTAATAAGTGACATGAACTTCAAAGTTACTTGAACATGTCATATCTTAGTGTTTCTCTCCATAAGATAATGGCAGTAATAATAGTCCCTCATTCATAAGATTATTGTGAGAATTAAATGAGTTCAAAAGATGTGAAACACCAGAACCATGTCTGACACATAGTTCACACTCAATAAACCTTAGAGATTATCATTATTATTCATTCATTCAACCCACATTTGTTGACAATAAAGGTTCCAAAAGCTACGTTAGGTGCCAGAATTGCATAAATGTATATGTCAGTCTGCTCCATGGAGGATCTCAACGTGAACAGATAAGTAGTTTTTGTTGTTGTTGTTGTTGTTTGTTTGTTTGATCGTTTGTTTAAGATTTCATTTATTTACTTGAGAAGGAAAGAGAGAGAGAGCATGAGCAGCGGGGAGGGGGCAGAGGGAGAGGGAGGAGTTGACTTCCCACTGAGCAGGGGGCCCGTGGAGGGGCTCAATCCCCTGACTGAGGTCAATCATGAGCTGAGCCCAAGGCAGATGCTTAACTGACTGAGCCACCCAGGCACCCCTAGATTCTTTTAATTACAAAATGAAATCATAATTACAGCACGAAAAGAACTGAAACACCGCAGGAGCCCAGAGGAGGGCGCCTAACATTGGAAGAAGGAGGGAAGTTTTCTCAAGAGAAGGGAACATGTTAACTGTACCTTACTTTGTTAAGTCATGTAATAAAGACCAAAGAGAATCGGGGAGGGGGGCAAAGCACTTGAAAAGTTAAAAACAGGCATATCTTATAAACGTCATGCTAGTGAAAAAAAATAAGACTTTAGAACACTATACAATGTCTGCAATACAAAGACTTGCATACAAAATGACAACCTACATCTTGCACAAAAGACATATAAAAAAATCAAAAATTCCCATGAAATATACTGTGCACACAGACCTACCTGGACCAACAGGAAAGAGGTGTATCAGGCCTGCACTAGCCTGCCTGAGCCTCTTCTGCAGTTAGAAACAGGTAGCCCTTCGCCCGGACAAACTCAGGAGTCACAGGGCCAGCAAGCAGAGCACAAGCTGGATTGTGGCACCATAAATGCCCTCGGCATCCTTGTGCAGGATGCAAAGGCACAGCCCACACGAAATGAGGAAGCAAAGGTGCAGGCGGTGCGAAGACCCTCCACTGGCAAGCCAAGGGGCGCTGAGCCACACAGCAGGAAGGTTGCCGAACACAGCCTCCCACATCAGTGCATTTCCTGGGCTCGGGAAAGACCATCTCTTGCAAAATGAGATGACATCCCATCATCTTCGAATGGAATGTCTACGGTGCTGCTCTAGGGATGTCCAAGTCAGCACATGACTCTTTAACTTCAAATTGTTTTTCCTCTGGCCAAGACAATGTAACCCAAACACTTTCTTTCTTTCTTTCTCTGGCCAAGGGTCTTTATGGAGAAGTTATGCCTGTGCTCTAAACTTTGACAAATGGCGGGATGTTACCATGTGGCAAATGAAGAAGAGAGAGTAAGAAAGGATGGGATGTGGAGGGATTAAAGGAACGAGCAACCTGAAGTGGTAAAAGACAAATCATAATCACATCTCTACTTGGCAAAGAGAATGAAAAATCTGAAAAGGAATTTTACATTCATTTATATAAGTTAATGAGATCTTCACAAAATCTTGTAGAATAGGTATTAAAATCATTAGTAGTGCTGGAAGAGGAAGAAGGGACATCACGAGGGAAGGGTTGGGAGGGTTCAAATCTTAAGGTAGGGAAGTGATGGCCAATTCCCTTACCAGGGGAGAAAACATTTTTAATGGTAGATGGACATGGCAGGCAATCAGGCACTGGTAGTAGGGTCACAGATTCTGCAGACAAATTCATCCGGTTTCCAGCCAGCTACAGGGGATTTGGAAAACCCATCAACCATTCTTCTAATCTTATTTCCTTATTTGCAAAAGGGGATGTAATGACACCCGCATCATAGTGTTACTATGAAGCATAAATGTTTACAAAGTGCCTAAAAAAAAAATACCTTTCACATAGTAACCCTTCAATAAATAGAAACTGCTATTCATTCATGTATTCAAACAATATTACTGCATGCTTTTTTGATTCAGTCACTGATTCAAGCCCAGGGATCCCTGTTCAGCAAAAGGCAGCATGGTCATTGTTCTCATGAAGCATACAGTCTGATGGAATACATAGGCAATAAAAGAATAATCACCAAAGTAGAGGCTCACTGTGGATTATTCTAAGTCAAACTATTTATCCCACTTATCCTACCACATTTTCACTGTCTCTTGTGTCTCATTTCCTTCCTTCCTTGGCTTAACTTCATCATCATTGCAACCCTCTGGGGACACCCCTTGACTCCTTTGTCCTTCTCTAGCTTTGTCATGTGCTCTTGGTTAAAGAGTAGCTCTGGGGCGCCTGCGTGGCTCAGTGGGTTAAGGCCTCTGCTTTCGGCTCAGGTCATGATCCCAGGGTCCTGGGATCAAGGCCCGCATCGGGCTCTCTGCTCGGCAGGGAGCCTGCTTCCCCCCCTCTCTCTCTGCCTGCCTCTCTGCCTCCTTGTGATCTCTCTCCCGCTGTGAAATAAATAAAATCTTAAAAAAAAAAAAAAAAAAGAGTAGCTCTAATTCAATCCCAACCATTGGCCGCTCCGCAGTGTTACCCATTCAATGAACAAAGAAACAGGTTGCCCTGTTGGCTGGGCTCACTTTATCCTATCACCATTCCAAAGCCCCTGTTGCTATCTGGCTCCCAAACTACATTCCGCAGTCCATCCAGTCTCTTAGCCAGCTATTTCATCCCATCTTTTCTCTCCTCCAAACCCTAACACTACTGCCTCATCCTACTCACAGCTAGAGAATCTGGTTATTTCACAGGAAAAAAAAAGGTAAGAAGCACTTTCACAATTTTCTTCAACAAAGTCTTACCTGCCTGCCTGATTCTCTGTCCATATACTCCTACCATGCCTCCCACACTCGTGCTCCTATTTAAAGCGAATCTGACTATTGCACACCAAATCCCATCTCTTTTTACCTAGTCAAGAGCATTGTTCTTTGCATTTTCTCCTCCCTGTCTTAACAAAAGGTAAGTATGATAACCACAGAGAAGACCATGTCTTGTATCAGTTCACAGGGCCACTGGGAAAGGAAGACCCATTCATGCAAATTGAAGTTGATATAGCCCTCCCCTTCAGGGCACAATTATCTAAAAATTTAGTGTCCTGGCTGGCCTGGAGATTTTGTACTCAAACCAGTAGAATTTCCACATTTGCTGAGCACTAAACCATATGAAAGGTACTCTATTCTGTTGAGAGATGGATGTACAGATAAAAATAAGAAAATAATACCATTTTTGAAGTTTATTATGTGTTGAATTAAGAGCATTATAATCAGTATAGTGTATCTTTTAATCCTTAGAGCAACTCTGAAACACATCCACATTATGACTAGGAGCAGGGTTAGCTCGTCTGCCTAAGGCCCCCAGACAAACAAATATCACAGCGGAAATTCCAATCCAAGTCCTCTGGCTCTATGTGTCCTTAACCAGGGTGTCGGACCAGCTTCAGTTAAGATTAAAAAGTTAAGAGGGGGTAAGATTCAGACTCACCCCTTGTTCCCAGGGGCTGAGATTTTCAACAGAAAAACATCTAAATCTGACTTTGTTTAATGCTGATCACAGTAATCATAGATGTTAGTTATGGAAAAATGTATCCTCTATTGTATAGGCATTTGAATTAGGCTTGAATTATAAGTAAGGTTTAAAAGACTGACATGAAGCAACGGGAATTCCAAGGGAAGAGATTTTACCCAAAAAAAGACAAAATCTTGAATTGACTAAAGAAACAATTGGTAAGGATGCCTGGGTGGCTCAGCTGGTTAAGCAGCTGCCTTTGGCTCAGGTCACGATCCCAGGTCCTGGGATTGAGCCCCACATCAGGCTCCCTGCTCAGCAGAGATCCTGCTTCTCCCTCTCCCTCTACCTGCCACTCTACCTGCTTGTGCTCTCTATCTCTATGTCAAATAAAGAAATAAAATCTTAAAAAAAAAAAGAAACTATTTTCATCTATATAAGACTCTAAAGGTACATTAAGATCCCCACCCTCCAGAAGAGATCAGTAACTACACCCCAACAGGAGGACCCTCACACTAAACTCCCACACAGGCCATCTGTTTGGAATTGGTGGAATTGTTAAAGAAATAAAGACAACGTCAACCCCTAAAGTTCTCCCTTTGGCCTGAACACCTCCATCTCTTTATCTTAAGATCTAAACTTGCAGACATATAATCAACGGGTTAACAACTTGCCTCTAACAGCTAAAAGCCCCGAGGAAAATTCCAATCTATAAATCACACCTCACTCTGTATCGATTTACTCCCTTGGCTTCCTTCTAATCCAGCTGAGAGCTAGCAACTGATGCGCAGAGTATTGATGAGGAGGAAGGAGGGGGAAGGAAGAGGAAGGAGTAATTGTAGAAGCCGGAGTAGCCCCCAAGGGGTGGTCTGAGTGAAGTCCTGAGGCTAAGCTGTCTGTTCAAAAGAACTTAGACACAGGAAAGGGTAAGACCAACAGTAAGAAGAAGGAGTCATTACAAGGAACTGAAACCCAATGCAAACTGGCCTAAGCAAATTAGGAAATTGATTTTATCATATCTCCGGACTAAATTGTGCAGTAGCTAAATGTGCAGGCTTTGTCACCACTTTGTCTGACTTCAGACCTCTTGCCAAATCCTTCCTCACTGTAGGACTTTGGGCATGTTACTTAACTTCTCTGGGCCTCACCTCCCTCATCTGGGTGAGGGCATGATGATAAAAATCATGCCTACTTCATAGATTCTTCGTGGGGACTGAGTAAGTCAACACATGTGCTGTGGGTTGAATTATGCCCTCCCAAAAAAGATACATTGAAGCGCTAACCTTGGTAACTCAGAATGTGACCTCATGTAGAAACAGGATCTTTGCAAATGTTATCAGTCAAGACGAGATCATACCTAAGTAGAGTAGAACTTTTATCCAATGTGACTGCTATCCTTATAGGAGGGGAAGAGATGCGCCGGGAGACAAAAGGGGAGAGCACCAGGGGCTGTTGGAGGCAGACTGAAGTGCCTCAGCTGCCAGCCAGTGGACACCTGGGACTACCAGCACCTGTAAGAGGCAAGGAAGGGTTCTCTCCTATAGATTTCAGAGGTGTCATTAGTCGTCTGGTCAGGCTGCCATAACAGACTGGGTAGCTAGAACGGCAGAAATTTAATTTCTGACAGTTTGGAGGCTGAGAGTCCAGCAAGGTCCAACAGGATCAGTTTCTGGTGGGAGTTCTCCCCCTGGCTTGCGGATGGCCAACGTCTCACGGCGTCCTCATGTGGCAGAAAGAGAGCTAAAGAGCGCTCTTGTGTCTCTTCTTATAATATGGACACTAATACTATCAAACCAAGACCCAACCCAATGATCTCATTTAACTAACTATAATGACTTCCTTCCGAATACAGTCACATTGGCAGTTAACAGTTCAACATATAAATTGGCGACAACGCCTTGAATCTGAACCTTTACCCTTCAGAGCTATGGAATCAACACATTCCTAAATAGGTAGGTGGAAGGGTCCCACCTCTCGCACAGAAACCAGATGAGGAATGAAGAAATCCCTATTCCTTGTCCTCTGACTGGGAGAACACAGACAGGACCTTGGCCAAGATTAGCAGTCCTCACTGCTGCCCAAGCCCAATTCTGCAGCTTTCCTCATAGCTTTCTAAACTACTAGAGACTCCAGAAAATTCATCTGCAAGCCAGGGGGAGAACTCTCACCAGAAACTGCTCAGTTGTTTTAAACTGCCCAGTTCATAGTACTTTGTGCAGGCAGCCTTAGGAAATGGTTAGAACGTGGGAAAGGCTCACACCAGTGCTGGTACCTAGTATTTAAGACATGTCAGGTGTTAATGCTGCAACTCAGGCGCTGTTCACTCCTGGTCCTTAAGCAGTGTCATCAGGATTTCTTGCTCTTCCTCTCTCGGCTTTGTTTTCCTCTGCACCGTCTTACCCCGAAGGGCTCTCAGGTTGATTCACCCTCCTGGCTGTCCCTGGAAACCCCAGCCTTCTGGACCATGAGCCTAGCAATCTGGGCAAAGAGACACATCTCTTTCTGAGTGGTTCTGGCGGAAGTCCTGGCACCAAATCTCATTGGCCTGGATGAGGTTACATGTCCAGCCCTGAACCAATCACAATAGCCAGAAGGTGCGCTGCTTGGGCCAGACAGACCCACCCCACCACCTCACCTGGAGTCAGCTCCACTCAAACCACGTGGACTCAGAGTGGACATCATGGTTTGGAAATGGAAGATGGAAAATCAGGCCGCTAGTGCCAGAAGGTACCAGAATGTGGAGGCATAGACAGCAGAGGATCACTATGTGGGATTTTGGCAAACTGAAGTTTATAAACATCCCTGAAGTTTTCATTAGGTTTATGATACTCTACCAGTAAGAATTACTGGCGGTAAACAACAAAAGCCAGGATTAATTAACTTAAACAGAAAATGAATTTTCTGGAGTCTCTAGTTGTTTAGAAAGCTATGAGGAAGGCTGCAGAATTGGGCTTGGGCAGCAGTGACGGCTGCAACCTTGGCCAAGGTCCTGTCTGTGTTCTCCCAGTCAAAGAACAAGGAATGGGGATTTCTTCAATCCTCATCTGGTTTCTGTGCGAGAGGCGGGGCCGTTCCACCCACCTATTTAGGATTCCCCCCATCAACCCGAATAAGTAGAGTGTCTGGATGTTGAACTGACAAAGGGGAAGATTCACTATGGTTTTCTGCTTAATGCGAGCGAGGAAGTGGCCATGAATCAAACAAGGCCTTTGGGTCTTCCAGAACCCACTATCCAGATGGGGAGAGACTTCTTCAGAACTGAGCAACACTAGAGTCCCCGTGCAACACCAGGCCCACAGAGGGAGCACCTTGAAGAAACCAGAGGAACTGGCAGCAAGACAGCAAGGGTGATTCTGACAGGAGCAGAAGAGCAGGAGCCAGGGTAGGAAAAGAATCCTGGAAGAAGCAAGCGACAGCATGAGTCAAGACCCAGGGAAAAGTAAAACAGGGAAGACTTTTTTGAATTCAGGAAATTTGTTTTTTCAGCAACATCTCCGTGCCTCAAAGATTATCCTTAAAAACAGCTGTTACCCAACAACTACTTAGGACTTGAAGTAAAGGAAAACATTCCCACGCCAATTCTGCACTCAAAATAGAAGCTGAAGAGACATAGAAAACCCAGGCCACTATGACAGCCTGAGTCGGAGCTTTTTCTGGAACAAAGAGCTCTGTGGGCGCCTGAAGGCTTCCCTCCTCCTCCTCACACCACCGCCGTCGCCCCTGAGCGCCCCCTGTCGGGTGGCGGGGAGGGAGCAAGGGCAAGCAGCCATCTGGAGCCACCACCAGCCTCCAGCTCCTCTGCACCCGTGCCAGCAGGCTCTTCCCAGGAACAGTGGCGATCCTAAAAATAATAAAAGTTGTCTCCAGCATTTACTGAGTGCTTGATGGGCCTGGAGCCATTCTGAGAGCTTCACTCAGGTGATAGTGGCTACAGCAACTTGAGGAGGGGCTGCTCCAATCCCCATTTTACAGATGAAGAAACTGAGGCAGAGAGAGGTTAAGTCACATGCCCATGGTCACTTAGTCCCATCATTCTGCCTCACCCTGCACCAGAGAATGCTCACCAAAATCTCTGCAGCATCGTAGACTTTTTCAAGGCTGAGGAGGGAGAGGGGCCCAAGTCAGGGAAGGCCAAGAGCTGAAGGTCACTGTATACTTGCAGTGTGGCCGGTTTTGTGCTACAGACTCTAACAGTCTAGAAAATACAAACAGAATCTTTTCTGTGAACGTATGACCATGTGAATGATTTAATGCCACTGAACTGCGCATTTAGAAATGGTTACAATGGTACATTTGATGTTATATGTATTTTGCCACAATAAAAAAAAAATCTACAGGTAATACTAGGTAGCAGGCTAATGCTCTGCAGACATTTGTTCACTTACTCCTCCCAGCAGCCCCAGGAGGCAGGTGCCATTTACCATCCCCAGGGAGAAAATGAAGGAATACAGAGTCCCAGAGGTTCCTGGAAGAAATGGAGGAGTCCCCTTGGTCAGAGTCACACAGCTGGTACACACTTTCAGTTCCACTAGCCTCTGCTGCAGGTAGTACTATTAGTAGTGATATGAGTTTTGTTAGGAATAATTAGTATTATTCATTACTGATAGTATTACTGGAAATGATATTAGTACTAATACTATTAGTACTCTTAGTAATAAGTACTAGTACTCTTAGTACAGTAACCCCCTCTTGCCGCCACCCAATCCACTGCCTGGCTTTCCGTGGTTTCAGTTATCAGTGGTCAACTGTGGTCAGGCAACAGATGATCCTTAAGATACTTCATCAAAGGTCAGTAGTAAACTAACGCTATGACCCATCTATGTTGTTCACCTCACTCCATCTCATCAGTAGGCATTTTATCATCCCACATCATCACAAGAAGGGTGGGTACAGTACAGGTAAGATATTTCCAGAGAAAGACAGCAAAATCATATTCTCATAACAATTTGCATTATTATAATTGTGTTATTTTACTATTAGTTATTATTGTTAATCTCTTACCTTGCCTAATTTATAAATTAAACTTTATCATACATATATATGAATAGGAAAAAAAGTATTTATAGAGTCAGTATTATCCAAGGTCTCTGGCTTCTACTGGAGGTCTTGGAACATATTCCCTGGTGATAAGGGGCCTGCTGCTATTAGCATAGGCTCGAGAAGCAGCCAATGTGGTTTTGAATCATAATTATGCCATCTATTAGCTGTGTGATTATGAGCAAGTTAGTTGACTTCTCTGTGCCTGTTTGCTCATTCTTAAAAGAGGGATAATGACAGTGCCTCTTTTATAGCATTGTCCAAAGGACTGAAATGAGGTAATTGGTCAAAAGTGTTTAAAGCAGGGGTGCCTGGGTAGCTCAGTCGGTTAAGCATCCAAATATTCTGGGTCAGGTCATGATCTGAGGGTTGTGAGATTGAGCCCCGCATCAGTATCTGCAGGGGTGCAAAGCCTGCTTAAGATTCTTCCTTTCCCTCTTCCTCTGCCCCTCTCCCACTCCCTTTCTTTAAAAAAAAAAAAAGTGCTTAAAGCAGTGCCCGGCAAATAGCAGGTGTTAACTAAAAAATGATTGCTACCTGTTCACAGGAACAACATGGTACTTCTTGCAGCCATCAGATGACCATGACAGGAATTTCTGGAAGAGACCTTAGATCAATGAAGTCTCAGACATCTTGCTGAGTAAGGAGCTCTTTGATAAATCTATACAAGTTTAAAACTACAGACCTTCTGTCCACAAAATGTATACATGTCAAAGCACTAAAACTTACAGATGAATTCCCAGAGGCTTGAAGTTCCCCTCCCCACCCAAGGGAGCCCTCTGACAAGAACTCCTACCCTGGATAACCCAGCCCAAACCCCACACCTGTTTTTATTTAGAAAAAAATTTTCCAAAAAGGGTAGGGCAGCAGTTCTCACTTCTGTTTCTGATTCATTAAGGCTGCGTAGGATACAGGAATACAGATTTGTAACAATCTTCCCAACAGATTCTGATTCAGGGAGCCACCATATTCTCTGAGTCACAGATTGGTAGGACTTGCCCATGGTCACTCAGGTAAAACGAGATCAGTGCAGGATTGGCCCTAAGAAATGATTCCACCTAAAGGGTCCTGACTCCAGCCCGTGTTCTTTCCATCTTTTGCACAGCCTAAAAAACTCTTAAAAGGAATTAGACTTTTAAAACTTTGCAAAATAACTATGTAAAGGAAGAAATCCTTTAGAGAAAAAGAAAACTAGAAGGGAATCCACCAAAATTTTAGTAGCAGGGGTTCTAACCTTTTTCTTTTTTTACTTACTTTTTAAATATTCTTCCAACTTTTGTACAGTAAATATGTATTCCATATGAGAGATCTTTTAAAGTAAATCTTATGTTGAAAATCTATATGTTCATATTTTGGTTTCCTGGGCATTTAATTCAGAATATTAACCCAATGAATTTATATTTTTCCTTGCTTTGTACTTTTAAAAGTTACATTTTTACACTTTAAAAAAATGATAGATGGGTTGGGGAACTGAAGTGAATTTACTTGAAAGTGAACCAAAGCAAAGGTGGGAAGGAAAAATGTGGTATTTGATTAGCAACTCCGTGAAGAATTATGGATGCAGACCTGCAATTTTTGGACTTCTCTATCAACCTCGAAGAGAAAAAGAAATGAAGAGTGCAGCCTTGGATGATTTAAGAAAGCATATGTTTTCAGATCTTTGGTGCTTTTATAAGAATGCCATTAGGAAGAAGAAGGTCAGGAAGACAGAAAAATGCCTGCATCCTGGGAGTGTGATAACAAAAGAATAATGATAGAGCCTTCCATCTGTCTAGCACTTACCAGTCCTCAAAGCCCATTTATAACAATTAGCAATTGGAAAGAACCCAAATGGCCAACAATAGGGGAATGGCTAAATAAACAGTGGTCGATTAACTCAGATGGAATACTTCATAAAGAGAGACAATGGTGAACTCGCAGACTGAGCTGATTCTGGAAATGTCTGTATGACCTCATGTTAACTAAGAAAAAAGTGAAACACAAAGTGGTGCCTTGGGACTTCAACAAGGCATTTTAAAAGGCCTATCACATTAGCCTTTTAGGCAAGATGGAGAAATCAGGGCTCCATTGTTAGAGAAAAGAGCTGACGCCTGATTCTGGCTCCGTCAGAAACTAGCTGAGTAGCAAGGGAGAGCTTAAAGACAATCCCCAATTTATGTAGATAATGCATTTCTGTCTCTAAAATATTTTAAAAGCCTGAGTTGGGAAATTAACTTACATGTCATAAGGAGGATTCTTTCCTCAAAGACGAAAAAAATATGTAAAATCTCTAATACATCTCACCTTCTTGAGACAATCTTCCTGGATTTATTTCTAGCATTTCATATCATCTTTAATCCTACTCTTTCCAGATGAACCTGATATCTGAAGCCTTAGGTCTAAAGAGAGTTGACTATTTTTGGCATTCCCAATCAATTTCATTTTTTTTTAGTATTTTTATTTATTTACTTGAGAGAACAAGAGTGAGAGAGAGAGCACAGAAGGAGAGGGAGAAGCAGACTTCCCACTGAGCAGGGAGCCCAACTCGGGGCTCAATCCTAGAACCCTGGGATCATGACCTGAGCCAGAGGCCACTCTTAACCGACTGAGCCACCCAGGCACCCCCCACCCCATCAATTTCATTTAGTCTCAATAGGCATTAAATATTGAGTTCATTAAATATTGAGGTCATCATCACCAATATTAGAACTTAATTTTTTCCAGTTTCCACACAAATCAGCAAACCATGAGTCTGGCATCAGAGTGTTGGCTTTGTTCTAACATATTTTTCTCAGAGATTCAGTGAAGAACAAATCCAAATGAATATAAGAGCTCATAATACTATGCCTGACACATAATTTATTCTCAGTACATGATTACTAAATTTTATCTTGGATGCTAGTGTGAAGATTAATGACAAATACCAATTAGCACAGACAGAATGCTATTTTAAAAGTAGAAGTGTTTGCCTAGAGGAAGGTCTTGCTAACACACACGAGGGCTGCTCACTATAAGCTTTTTATCCCTGCATCAGCCGGTGATATAGAAGCCCAGACTATCAAATTTGTGAATGGCAAAAAGCCAAGAAGGGGAGCAAATATCTTGGATGATGGGACAAAAACCTAAAATAATTTTGCCAAGTTCTAAGTTATGGTTTATACATACCAAGATGAAAGTTGATGAGGGGGATGTAAGACCTTCCACTTACATTCAAAAAGACTGATTGCCCAAAAACAGGTTGAAGAAAAAGTAACTTACCCTAGCATGTAGGGAAAGGATTTAGAGATTTTGGCTAGTGAGAAGTCCACCATGAGTCAATGCTACAATTTGACTCCACAGAGAGCTAACGTGTATTTAGAATGTATTTAGAATGAGGGGCAAGGATGCATTGTTTTGGACAGAGTTTTGAGTGTAGTTCTGTTAAATTTACTTTAAAGAGGAAATAAACATAATAGGGTTTGTGTTTGGAAGAGAGTGACCAGGACAACTAATAAGAGGACTTGTGGCTTATGATAAACTCGAAATGGATGAAAGACCTCAACATGAGGCAGGAATTTATCAAAATCCTAGAGGAGAACATAGGCAGTAACCTCTTTGACATTGGCCACAGCAACTTCTTTCAAGACACGTCTCCAAAGGCAAAGGAAACAAAAGCGAAAATGAACTTTTGGGACTCCATCAAGATAAAAAGCTTCTGCACAGCAAAGGAAACAGTCAACAAAACAAAGAGGCAATCCATGGAATGGGAGAAGATATTCGCAGATGACACTACAGACAAAGGGCTGATGTCCAAGATCTATAAAGAGTTTCTCAAATTCAACACCCAAAAAACAGATAATCATGTCAAAAAATGGGCAGAAAACATGAACAGACACTTCTCCAAAGAAGACATACAAATGGCCAAGAGACAGAAGAAAAATGTTCATCATCACCAGCCATCAGGGAAACTCAAATCAAAACCACATTGAGATACCACCTCACACCAGTTAGAATGGCCAAAATCAACAGGACAGGAAAAACAAGTGTTGGAGAGGATGGGGAGGAAGGGGAACCCTGTTACACTGTTGGTGGGAATGCAAGTTGGTGCAGTCACGTTGGAAACAGTGTGGAGATTCCTCGAAAAATTAAAAATAGAGCTACCCTCTGACCCTGCAATTGCACTACTGGGTGTTTACCCCAAAGATACAGATGTAGTGAAAAGAAGGGCCATATGTACCCCAATGGTCATAGAGGCAATGGCCACAATCACCAAACTGTGGAAAGAGCTGAGATGCCCTTCAACAGATGAATGGGTAAAGAAGATGTGGTCCATATACACAATGGAATATTACTCAGCCATCAGGAAGGATGAATACCCAGCTTTTGTATCAAGATGGACGAGTCTGGAGGAGATTATGCTGAGTGAAATAAGTCAAGCAGAGAGAATCAATTATCATATGGTTTCACTTACTTGTGGAACATAAGGAATAAAATGGAGGACTCTAGGAGAAGGAAAGGAAAAATGAATTGGGGTAAATCAGAGGGGAGATGAACCATGAGAGACTGTGGACTCTGAGAAACAAACTGAGGGTTATGGAGGGGAGGGAAAGAGGGGACGGGTGAGCCTGGTGGTGGGTATTAAGGAGGGCACGTATTTCATGGAGCACTGTGTGTGGTGCATAAACAATGAATCTTGGATCACTGAAAAAATAAAATAAAAAATTTAAAAAAAAGAAGACGACTTGTGGCTTTATCATCTGCAGAATATTTGAAGTATCTGGTCAAAAAAAAGATTCTGCAGGATATAATAACTTACTTCAAATGCTACCAGCTATAGATGGAGAATTAACATTTATTAGTAACATCAGGTTACGATCAAAGGTGAAGTGAGATGGCTCAACATATGGAAAATTTCTAATGACCAGAACTTTCCTGAAATAAGTCACATTGGCAGATGGTAAGCTTACATTCAGTGGAGGTATTTGAACATAGGAGAATCACCTGCTGGGAACTAGTAGAAATTCCACAAGTATATAGTGATGAGGAGGCAGGTGTCCTTAAAAAGATAACTTCTAATCTTGTTCCCTGTTCTAATCTTTTTTTTTTAAGATTTTATTTATTTATTTATTTATTTGACAGCAAGAGAGAGATCACAAGTAGGCAGAGAGGCAGGCAGAAGGAGAGGGGGAAGCAGGCTCCCTGCTGAGCAGAGAGCCCGATGCGGGGCTCGATCCCAGGACCCTGAGATCATGACCTGAGCTGAAGGCAGAGGCTTAACCCACTGAGCCACCTAGGCGCCCCCCCTTTCTAATTTTATGTCTGTGATTATTTGAACTTACGTATGTGGAAATAAGTGTGTGGAAGGCTAAAATTGGAAGCAAATATAGAATGATGTGAACAATCCAAAGTTTAATGTGCATTAGTTTCCTTCTTCATTTACCCATATTCCCTTCCTCATACCATATAAGAAATGTGCCTGTGTGTGTGATGTGTGTGTCTGTGTGTGCATGTCATAATCTAGACCAAAAAATACATAAGTTAGAAAAGGTGAGTTCTGAGAGCAAAAAGCAAAGAACGATATTAGATGGCAGTTCACTTAGGTTCTATAGGCAGTTACTAAATAAACCATTAATTTGACACTGAGCTTCCTGGTTGCCAAAGCAAAAAGGGGAAATCAGTCATGTGATTCTCAATGTTCACAAGAAGAAAACATATCAGATCTTCAGGGCGAGCAAAATTTCTCCCAGCACCAAGCCCTGAAGGGAATAGCTTTTGTGGGGGCACTGATTAATGTCAAACGAAGTGTCCTTAACAAAATCTCTGCAGCAAACATAATAATGTGAGCATTAAAGCTGTTTCTGACCATTCCTGGGAGAAGACAGACAGCATGACACAAGGACACAATGCGGTAGAAACAATTCTCTGCAGATCTGGAAAACATGATTTGAATTTTTTTACAGTCTAAGTAACCAAAAAAATTAGTAGTATCTAAACTATATTTTATTTTTTTTAAGATTTTATTTATTTGATGCGGGGCAGGGCGGAGAACACAGCAGGGGGTGTGGCTGGAAGAGGGAGAAGCTGACTCCCCACTGAGCAGAGAGTCCCACATGGGGCTTGATCCCAGAACACTGGGATCATGACCTGAACTGAAGGCAGATGCTTAACCAACTGAGCCATTCAGGCACCCCCTAAACTGTGTTTTAAATATGGGTTGGATGACATAGCTTTCAGATGATCCTTTAGATGCATCATGTCTCTAAACCAGATAGAAAGCTTGAAATTATTCTCTGTAATAAGGAGTCAATTCTCTTTAAGTTTAGAAGATTTCCTTTTTTTTTTAACTCTTTACTCTTAATTCCTTGCACATAATGCAGGACCCCTCTCCTCTGCTAGGGATGTTGACTGTCCCCAGACTCTCACCTACAGCCTCTATATACAGCTCACTTCTCCCTTTGTGGTACTAGGCAGCTTGGGTGACATGTATCCTCCCACTGGGAACTAAATTAAGACATCAAAATCTTGTCACATCAGGCACTTAATAATCTCTAGTTGTTTGCTAGCACTGTTCATTTGGGATGAATGCAAAATTCTGATCCTGAAAGAAAGCTGCCAGTTTCTATTAACAAAGTCAATTCAAATACCCTGGCTGTAGCTAAGGCAGGAAAGGTGACAAAGAGTTAATGAGCATTTACCTACACCTTGAACTAGCGTATCCTGATTTAAGGACTGGTGGTCCTTCTCATCAATGTCCTGTTGACCACTAGGTATGGGTGCACCTAAACAGGAGACTTGGAGTGGAAAAAAAGACATACAATAATGACCTAGACGTTACTATTATAACCTACATGATTGGTGCCAACCACCCCTAGTCCCTCTCTGCCACTGTCTCATCGACTTTCTTTCTTTTTTTCTTCAAAGATTTTATTTATTCACTTGAGAGAGAGAAAGGCAGAGAGAGCATGAGCGGAGGGAGGGCAGAAGGAGAAGCAGACTCCCCACTGAGCAGGGAACCCCACGCGGGGCTTGATCCCAGGACCCTGAGATCATGACCTGAGCCAAAGGCAGATGCTTAACCAACTGAGCCATGCAGGCACCCTTCAAATGACTGTCTTTCTAACCTTAAAGTTCCCTTTTGGTTTTTTATTGATGGACTTTCTCCTCCAACTGGAATGTAAAATCTGAAAGTGCAAAGACCTGTGTATTTCCTATCTCTTTAGAGAAGGGGTTTGGGCCAGTGTGGCTGAGATTGGGGGCTGTATATCAGTATGTGCAATATGACAGTGGTAGGGGAACTAGCTGAGCACGGGGCTACCCAGCAGTTGTGTGTCCATGCAGCTATGTTCCTGACAATGGAACACGAGTGGAAGTCATGTGTGCATTCTGTGCGGTAGTCCTTATAACACTAGATGGGGTTCCTCCATATTCTGTTTTCTCCTTTTCTGCCAACTGGAAACCAGTAGCCACCCAGCCTACACAGGTGCAGTGGGGACACCCAGGAGGATACAAGAGATGTCCAGCCTGCCTGGGTGACTGCTCGCCTGAACAGAGCCCAACTATTCACCCCAAAGAGAAAAATGAGCCACTGCATTTTGGGGCCTCTTTGTTACAAATGAATGAGTACAACTGAATCATCTCTGAGGATCTGTTCCTACTCAGAAAAGCTGGGGACTGACTTCATCACATATAATCATTTACTGAATTTAAGAAATCTGCATTTTCAGGGACCATGATCTTGTAAAAAAGATACACTTAAAATTGAACCTTAAGATTTTACTTGATTTATATGAATGTGCGTTTCTCAGAGACAACATTTAGTCTGCACCTTTGAAACAACCACTTGTACCAGCCAAATGGAATGAGGGTATTGATCACAAGAAGTACAGCAATAGTCAGATGAATCACTATGGTTTCACACGGAGAACACTACCTGTTCCATCATGGTGTAAGGGTGTCCTAGCAAGTGTTCCCCCAAACTGTGGCAAGTCTACCAGGACTGAGAGATGAAATGTGTCCTGTCCCTTAGGCAGAACACAAACTTTTTAATTTTTTAATAGCTGTGTATTATTTTAATGTATATTTAATGGGCCTTCCATTTATGGCAAACAACTGTGCCTCTCAATTAATGGGATAGTCCAGTTTTCCTTAAAAACAAATTTAAGTAAATAAAAGTTGAGTCATTTAGAGAAAAACACGATTATATAGGCAATGACAAAAATTGTGAAGGTGGTATGTAAACCATAACAGGGAAACTTGACCCTAACTACGGGATAGATTGGGAATACATTATGATATTCAGTGTGTAGAGATGAAATGAATGCTTTCAAGTGGCACTGGTCAATTAAATCAGTGGACTAAATTATTAACTCGAGTTAAGATTACTGACAACTAGCACTCGCAGGTACCTTTAAGCCACAAAATATTTTTCTCATTATCTCTTTTAATTTCATAATTGAATGGGTTAAAATGTAATATTAAAGCAAGTGGAAAATAACAGAGTTCTATCCTTCAAAAGGCTGAGTATGTATTATGTTGGGTAGAGCAGCAGTAAAGGAGAGTCTTTGTGGGCTTTAATAGTATAAGATCTATGCTCAGAATCCAGGTCAGTCACTCGTAAACTGTGGGGCCCAGAGGGAGCCTCTTACTCAACAGTTGTAGGCAGACCTTTGCTGAGCACCTGTAATGCAACAGGCAGGACTACATCCATGAACAGAACAGCAAACATGCTTGCCCTGGGGGAGCTCAACTTCTAGTGAGGGAGGCATACACTAACACAACAAATAAGTGACTTAGAAGATGAGAAATGCTCTGTAGTAAAGGGGGAAGCAGGGGGAAGAGGAACAGAATTGTATAAAATAGAGCAATCATGGCAGGATTCATTGGGGAGGTGGCATTTGGCAAAGACTTGAAAGAGGCTGGGGCGTGAGCTAAATGAGTGTCTGTGGAAAGAAGGGTCCAGCAACGAGACTTCCTTAGGGCATTTAAGGCCAGGCATTAAGCTGAGACAACTGTAGGGGCCACCTCATTGAGGTCCCTTCTCACGGGGATCTTATGTTGCTTGTTGTCCCATCTCTGAAAACCGGGTTTTATGTGTTTAGTTGGTTGTTTAAGGTAGGAGGATAAATCCAGTCCCTGTTCCTCCAAAGTTCAGTTCCGAACGTGTTGAGCCTGAGTGGCCTACTGGACATCAAAGTAAAGATGGAGAGCTCACTAACACACATCTTGCCTCCAGAATTTCCAGTTTGGCTGGTCTTGGGTGAGCCCCAGGTGCTGTGTTGTTGCTGGTTGGGGACCCTACCCTTGAGAACCACTGGTACATGTGATTTTTCCCCATGGTCTAGACAATATTCTTTTTATAAAAACGTGGATCAGAAAGTTACTTCCCTGTTCATAATTCAAACTAGCCCCAAAGTTTCCAAGTGTTGTCACCTTGGTCTCCCTCACCAGTCTCACCAGTCTCCTTCGCCAAACTCCCCCCACATGCCTGTGCTGAGCTGTTGGTGCAGCGCCCAGCATGCACCAGGTCCTGGGGGCCTCACCTGATGTCTGTGCTCATGCTGGGTCCTCTTTCTGGAAGGTCCTCCTTCCACCCGGGGTCCAGAAGCGCAAGTCCAAGCCACCATTCTAGTCGTCGCTGTGAGCCCTTCCCTTCCCACTCTGTTGGATCCCATCTCTCTGTTATTACTCTGTTAGCACAGAGTTTCTTTTTTTTTTTTTTAATTCGTTTTTTGAGAGAGAGAGAAAGAATGACACAGAGAGAGTACAAGCAGTGGGGAGGGTCAGAGGGAGAAGCAGACTCCCCCTAAGCAGGGAGCCTAATGTGGGACTCGACCCTGGAATTCCAGGATCATGACCTGAGCAAAAGGCAGTCACTTAACCAACTAAGCCACCCAGGCACCCCGGCACAGAGTTTCCTAATAACTTATTTAACTGTCCTACCTTCCCCCATTACACTTGGAGCTCTTTGAGGGTTCTTAATTTTTTAATTATTCTTCATTTAATCCCTTTAGCTTTGTGTCCTAATTAAATGGTAAAGACCCCTGGGAACTTTTTTACAACTTGCAGAAACAGTGTTAATTGTCATGATAATGGGGTTGGGGGTGGGGAGTATGAGAACATACTCAGCATGTATGGGGCAGAGGTCGCTAAAGCCTCACACAGCATAAAAGGGGCTCATACCAGCAAGAACAGTCCATCCCACGTCCCTCGTAATTTCCAAATGTCCCTCCAGACATCATAAAGGTGAAACACATGTTTCTCATGATCTGAGCCTAAAACCTAACTGTTCATAATAAACACAAAATGTTTTTTGTGCAGGGGCGCCTGGGTGGCACAGTCAGCTAAGCATCCGGCTCTTGACTGTGACTCAGGTCATGATCTCAGGGTCATGAGGGTGAGTCCCAAGTCAGGCTCCACTTAAGATTCTCTCTCCCTCTGCCTTCCTCCTCACCTACTGTCTGCCCTCCCCCCCCAAAAAAATATATATATATGTAGTGCAATTTAAACATACACTAAATTTTCCTGGATTACACCTACCACATAAATGGAAGAGAGATTGTACTTTGTTTTGCTGGAAACTTGAACCAAGAAATGTTACCATACAAAGAAATTATATTATCGAAAGCAACACTGTCATTGGACTTGAGCCTCCAGTACATGAGAATCACTCACTCTGCCTTCACAGCTGGTTACATCATACCAACACAGACCTGGCATCTGTTTTATGCCATCCAGAGCAACTGTGCTTAAGCATTTGAACTGTAAATGTTTATTTTTTAAAGTTACTTTCCTTCTATTTTTCCTCTTCTTTAGGGTTAGAATCCTAGATCGATTTTTGCTTTACAAGTACAGCTGTAGGCATGTTATTCCACTTTATTTTGGGTCAGGCATGGAGTTGCACTTATGTATAAATTGTTGTCAAAGGATCATTTGGTATGGTGATCCATGACCTCCAGACCACCAACCTGCAGAATCAGAGGATGGAATTGGAAGTCCTTCGCAATTTCCCTCTGGTGTCTCTGTCCAGTCTCCACTCCAGCCTTTTCCCGCCTCACCTGCTCCAGCCTTGGGGACTCCCAACTGCTCCAGAGCACACCATGCCCTCATCCTTCACACATGCCCTAACTACCCCCACCTGGAGCTTTTTCACCCCTTCTATTGGGTTTCCATTCAGCCCTGCTCAGATATTAGCTCCACGCTACAATCTTATCCAGCACGCCTCTTTGGGGGTTCATATCACTCTCTGGAAGCACCCCCACTCTTGTCGAAGTAACTGATTTACAGATCTTCCTCTCCCCCTCGTCTGGGGAGTCCCGAGGGACAGCATATTGGTTGAGAACTTTGGCTTGGAGTCACTCAGCGGGGTTCAGATTTACCTCTGACACACTCTACTTGGATGATCTTGACTGCAGGCAATGTAATTGATTTTCTAAACCTCCATGTTCTCATTCACATAGTAGAGACAATAACATTTACCTCTCAAAGAGTTTGAAAGAATTAAATGAAATCCTGTATATACAGCAAGCACCTAGCACAGTGCTGTCCCTTAGCGAATGCTCACAAACTAGTATTTATCACCATCATGCTATTATCATTCATTCCTCACACCTAGCATATCATATGCCATATAGTGGATGTTCAGTAAATGTTTGCTGAATGAATTAATTTGGTTCTAATATACTACTCCTCTAAAAATAACTTGTTTTCAAGAATTGCTAATTGTGGAATACCTAACCTCAGAGAAAGCTACTGAGAGAGAGATTAGTCAGAGGGTTTTTATGAATCTCTCTCATGGCACCATGTAGACAATTCACTGAGCCAAGCCCTGCCTGTGCCTCTTGACCATTTATAATTAATCTGGTTGGCCCAGATCTCAGATGAAGGGAATTAACCAGAAAAGTAGAGATGATTGCTCTTTTTATTCAAGCTTCTGTGCCAGAAGATAGATAATCCTTTTAAAGGGGAATTTTTAGACTCTGTGGGAAGACCTGTCTCATACTCTGCTCCAATTTAAAACAAGCACTGGAATTGGAGGGGAGCCAAGGACTCTGACATGGACGAGGGAGGAAGTGAGCATGCTCATTTTACCCACGGAAATGGCCGAGAGAGAGAGTAGAGGGAAGTCTTAAAAACTCCAAAAGGAGAACTGAAGGACCATGTGCTTAACCACAAAAAAACAAACCAGGGAGATTTTCCTAGCCCCCTCCCAACATTGGCAGTTACAGTAACTCTTCACCCCAGAAGATATACAAAGAACTGAAGTTTGTATTTGGATTAGGAAAAATGTTTTACAGAATTACTCAGAAATGTCAAATAAAAGTTGATGTTATTGAAGGCTTAGGTTTTCAGAAACTAGGATCAATTTTTGAAAAAGCCCTGAGTGATTATTTCTTTCTGTTCCTGTCTTTATGTTTAAATGTCACATAGGCAACATTTCTTCAGTTATCATGACAAGTGTGATAAGAATGGGCTTTCTGGGAAACCCATTTGGAAGCTGATGAATTTTTCAGATGTCCTTTAGCAGCACTTTGGTTTGTTGACAACATATAGTGCAGTTGTCAAACTGCCGTAGAAAAAAGAAGCTGATCCAAGCAGTGTTTGCTGCCTATTAAAATATAATTTATCTCAAGTATCTTTCAGTTGTGTGTTCTACTTGCTAGGTATAATCACACTTAGGGTATGAGGTAGTCTCATCAGACTCAACTATGGTCCACCATCAAGTAGTTGATTTCTTTGTTGACACCTAGGGAAATGCTTTCCATTTCCACTTACACCGCTGCTTGGGATCTGCCTACGGTTCCACTTGCCATTTTCCCTTCTTGAATAGCTACAGAAGCAGACACGTCTCAACGTATAAGTCCCGAACTAAAACTGGCCAGAGCACTTCTAGCATTCTTGGCTTCCAAATGTCTTCAAAATCTGGCCTTTCCTCGTCTCGCCATTTCCAGCTCCTTCTTTCATGTTCCATCCTTTCTGGCTATTTCAGATCTCTTTAAATGTCTCAGATATGCTTTGCTTTCTCTTATTTCCAGCTGTGCATGCTCTGTTCTCCCCACCTGGGACATGCCTCTCTTTCCCCTACCCACTGCTGCTCACACTTCCAGTTTTGATTTAAAACTCACTTCTTCCTGAAGGCCTTCCTTGAGCCCTAGACTGGGCAAAAGGCTCGTGTAAGGTGTCCTCAAAACAGCCTGTATTCCCCCCCCACACTTACATAAATATCAGTTTCCTTCCCTGAATAACAGGATTCACAACTTCTGCCTTGGGCACACTGCTTCTCCATTATTGAGTTTATAATATACATACTCAATAAACATTAACTGAATGAGGAGGTCCATGAGTGAATCAGCTGTCCTACACACCTTCACATGATAAACAATATTCCCTCTTGTGTGTGAATTAACCAAAGTCTCGTGAGCCAAAGAGATTTGCCCAAATTGACTGCAGCATTTTGGCATCAGCACTAGTACATAAATCTCCAACACCCAGGACAGTGTTACATCCATTATTTCGAGGATTACAAACCAAAATGTCCACTAGGGTAAGAAGTGAAATGGGAGGGGTACAAAACCACATGCGGGGGCAGGGGTCTGTGATAAGTTGAATGACACACACCCACGATTCAGGTCCAGCCAATTGTTGCCATAGAACAAGGTCCATTGTTGCCAGAGATTCTTTTTTTTTTTTTAGATTTATTTATTTATTTGACAGAGAGAGAAAGATCACAAGTAGGCAGAGAGGCAGGCAGAGAGGGGGGGGGGGAAGCAGGCTCCCTGCTGAGCGGAGAGCCCGATGCAGGGCTCAATCCCAGGACCCTGGGATCAAGACCCGAGACAAAGGCAGAGACTTAACCCACGGAGCCACCCAGGCGCCCCAATTGCCAGAGATTCCTTTTTTAAAGATTGAGAAATCCAGGAGCACCTGGGTGGCTCAGTTGGTTAAGCATCCAACTCCTGATTTTGGCTCAAGTCATGATCTCAGGGTCGCAAGATCAAGCCTAGGTTGGGGCTCCACGACTGCTTAAGATTCTCTTTCTCTTTCTCTCTCTCCATCTGCCTGTCCCCCAACTCATGTGCTTTCTCATTCTCTCTCAAATAAATTACTTTTATTTTTTATAAAGATTTTATTTATTTATTTGACAGAGAGAGAAAGATCACAAGTAGGCAGAGAGGCAGGCAGAGAGAGAGGAGGAAGCAGGCTCCCTGCTGAGCAGGGAGCCCAATGTGGGGCTTGATCCCAGGACCCTGAGATCATGACCTGAGCTGAAGACAGAAACTTTAACCCACTGAGCCACCCAGGCTCCCCAATAAATTAATTTTTAAAAAAAGAATGAGAAATCCAGAACTTTATGTGAAATAGTCTGACATTTTAATACTAGCCCCCCCAAAATGTGTTTTTATTGTAATATGTTGAGCACTTCAAAGAGAACACTCAAGGACTAGGCAGAGCCTCCAAGCCTCCGCTGTGCTGTCTCTGCTTCTCTCTGGACTGAGCTTCTCTCTACACAACCCTTGTAGAGATCTTCCTCTGTTCCAACAACCAGCAGTCAGCAATTCCACAGCCACTTACTGAAGGAAAATTGTTTGAGAATCAAAAAATTCAATAAAAGCAAATTGCCTTTTCCCACAAAGAAACACTCAACTCCCCCATCTCCAATTGCTTCAGAATTGATCGACCCCCATGGCATTAAATTCAGTTCCCACACAGGCTATGATGACTTTTATGACCTCATATGAGAGAAACCCAAAACAACAAAGGTAGAAAACCATTTTTTTCCACAGCAGGGTCCAAAGGACCATTTATATAAAGATACAAGACTGGTTTTTATTTCTGGGAGAAAATGGTACCAAAGTTTCTACTTGCCTCCCCACTCCATTATGACTAATCAATGTGTGAGGGACAGAGAGTTCTAGCAACAGATTCAGAGGGGCTGGTTTTGGGGTCTGGCCCTTGCACTTGTAGGTCTGTAATCTCAGGTATGAGGTGACCCATCAAGAGCCTTAGTGCCCTCATAAACAGATGGCACAGGAGGAAGAACCACTCTGTACCAATGTCAAGAGTTGACAATAAACATAGCTTAACTGGACTTTATTATTCTTGTAGTTCTATTCTAGGTAGAAAGTGCCAGGTCCCAAAATCACTGGACTGTGCTTGACTGTGGTATGGTTGGAAACTCCATGGTCCACAGAACTAACTCACACAGAGAGAAAATCTCATTTCTGTACCCTTGAGTGTATTTCCCTAATTTTCATCCAGGTACTCTCCTGTCCTTCTTGTTCAAATACTGAGAAATCATAGGTACTCCCCATCACTGATTCCTCACCAACTTCTCTATAATTTCTCAGGAGCACAGCTGATGTTCCTCAAGCTCCTACAGGCACCATTGTCTCCACTGACCTGTGTTTGCTCATTTGAAACTCAAGTCCAAACAAATGGATCAAACCCCCACAGCTGGAAAGTGCTGAGGACAGGATCTGAATCCTGTTTTTTGGGTTCTTGATGCTGGGAGATACCATAATACCTACTTCCCACCATAATTTACCCACAATAATATTTACCCACCAGGATACTGACTGCCCCATAATTTACCCACCTTATTATTTACCCACCATGGTACTTACTTCCCCCATGACCCACAGGGAATCTGGCTTCTGCCCTCACCATTTCTTCATTCAGTCATTCCCTCAGTAAACAATTACAGAGGAAGTGTCTACAATGTGCCAGGCCTATATGGAGCATACAATTCTAGTAGGTAAGCTAGTAATAAATACTAAGGAGGGAAAAACAAAGCAAATAAGATGGATACTGTGTCTAGGGCAGGAAGACCAGGATGACAGTTGGAATGTGGATCCAAGTGCAGCTGGCTCAGCAGTAGGCACAGAGTGCAGGTGAACTGGTAAAATATGGGGGATCTGTGGGAAAGGAACTTGACTATTAAGCTCCAAATTTGTGCAAACCACAACATGTGCAGTGTCAGTTGTCTAATCCACCATCTACAAATCTTATTTGTCTGAGGTACTATTATATCAATTTAAGAAACCCAAATTCTTAATAATTTTATTTCCATATTATTGATACTCCTTTAAGAAAGGTGTCACTGTCTCTTTTCACAAATAATGAAATGAAGATTAGCAACATTGCCCATTTGCTCAAGGTTACCCAGCTGGTAAGTGGCAGGAGCAAGACTCAAACACAGGAAGGACTTCAAAGCAAACATCTGTCTTCCAAACTATCTTACAGTAGTCAATAAACAAGGATCCAAGTTGGAAAGCAGTGTCAAGGAATGTAGCAGCAGGTGACAGCAGGTGTATTACTTGGCTAGGACCACCACAGCAAAAGACCACAGCCTAGGTGGCTTACACAATAGAAATGTATTTCTCATAGTTCTGGAGATTAAAATTCCAAGATCAAGGTACAAGCATGTTTGGTGTCTATGAGGTCTCTCAGTAGCTTGCCGACAGCCACCCTCTCTCCATCTCCTGAGGGACCCTGCATCAGCAATATCTGATGCACAGCCCTCTACGGGTTCTCAGGCTGCAGACTTACTCCCGCATGGCCTCCACCTGCAGAGCCACGGTGGGAGGGGGGCACAGGTGCTGCAGCTATGGGACAGGGTAGCAGCTGGCCTCAGGGCTCTGGCATGTCTCTGCCAGCTCACAGCTCTCTTTACTCAGCTATCTCTTCTCTTTCATTACAAAGGGGTGTGTGTGTGTGTGTGTGTGTGTGTGTGTGTGTGTGTGTGTGTGTGATTGTTATTCTACCTGGAGCCTACATTTCTTACCACTCAACACCGGTGTATCTATTCCCATCATCAATGAACTCTATTTAATCCACATACACCAGTACCATCTTTTTTTGCCTGCGTGCACACGTGTACAAGTGTCCTTCTGTCTATCTGGGAAAATTAAGTAGATAGGAAGAATAAGATAGAAAAGAAGCAAAACAAAAAGAAGGAGGAAGAGAATAAAGTGAGAATAGTGGGGAAAAGTAGGGGGAAGGGCTAGGAGGGAATGAAAATCTGGGCACTAGACAGGGATCCATGGCCTGTACAGTCAGGCAGCTGAAGATGGAGGGATCCAGCAGACTTTATAGACAAAGCTGATTGTCTTGTCTATGGGCCTGTGGTTACCTGACTTGTAAAGGGTCTAGGCCAGTTTCCCAAAACCATGCCATGCTGAACATAGCCAGGCTACACCTGGGGACCAAAGCATCTTTGGCAATGAGAAGCTGGTAGTATCTACCCAGGAGGCCAACCAAAGATTATTTTTTATTCATGACAGGTCATGGAAAAGGTTAGCGAGAGCATTGCTCCAGACCAGCATTTCCTGAAGTGAGAGGAAAAAGGGATTTTGCTGTCATTTTAGGATATGCTGTATAGGGTATTCCCTTTTGTGAATATACTCACAAAATAGCATTAGCATAGTTAAGGCTCTGAGAAGTCCTAAGTGTAGGGGCTGGGGTGTAGTTTTAGCTTTGCTCAGGCCTTCCAATACCACACTACACCTGTGGGGAGCTTATGTCCTTAAACGCAGTTGAATAAAGCTAAGGACATGTGCTATGACCTCAGACTGACATTCTTTCTTTGCAGGAACACTTACCAGGTGATCCTTTCTGAAACAGTCTCTAGGATCACATGGCCATCTTCCAGGCCAAAGCAATGGGTTCTGAACAAGTCAACCAACAAGTCCTTACTGGCCTAACCTCATGCTTCAAAAACCAATACCTGCCTCCTGCCAAGAGTTCACAGCTAGAAATAAGCTTGTTGAAACTAGTATGCTGAAGCTTGGCCAAACGTGAGCTTACTTCTTAAGGTTGAGAGCAGGGCTAAAAATGTACTACTTAAATTGTAGGGAAGTCAGGGGGCACTTGGGCGGCTTAGTCGGTTAAGCAGCCAGCTCTTGATTTAGGCTCAGGTCATGATCTCAGGGTCCTGGGATCAAGCCCCCCATCAGGCTCCATGCTCAGTGGGGAGTCTGCTGCAACATTCTCTCTCTCCCTCCCCCTCAGCCCTTCCCCCCACCCCACTCCCTCTCTCTCTCTGAAATAAATAAATCTTTTTTTTAAAGATCTTATTTATTTATTTGACAGAGAGAGAGAGAGATCACAAGTAGGCAGAGAGGCAGGCAGAGAGAGAGGGGGAAGCAGGCTCTCCCCTGAGCAGAGAGCCTGATGTGGGGCTAGATCCCAGGACCCTGGGATCATGACCTGAGCCGAAAGCAGAGGCTTAACCCACCGAGCCACCCAGGCGCCCCATAAATAAATAAATCTTAAAAAAATAAAATAAACTGTAGGAAAGTTGTGTGAGCCTGAGAATTTAGAGAATGTGTGTGATTCAGGACAGATCACGATTCTCTCAACAGACTTCAGTTTTCCAAATCTATAAAGTGAGAGGATAAGATGACATTATGGGCTGGATTTGTGTCGCCCACATTCATATGTTGAAATTCTAAGTGCCAGTACCTCAGAATGTGACTGTATTTGGCGATATGCCTCTTCAGAGGTCATCGAGGTAAAATGAGACCCCGTGGGTGAGCCCTAGTCCAATATAATGAGTGTCCCTATAAAAAGAAATTAGGAACCAGACACACGTGGTGAGAAAGCAGCCATTGGCAAGCCAAAGAGAGAGACCATAGCAGAACCCAAACCCGCTGACACCTTCAATTTGGACTTCTAGCCTCCAGAGTTGTGAGAAAACAAATTTTCGCTCTTTAAGTTACACTGCCTGTGGCATTTTGCCATGGAAACTTGGCAAACTAAACGACTTGGAGAGACTTTTCAGAGCAAGCCCTTGGTTGCCTATCCAATATCCATTCTCTCCTTTTTGCTAACACAACCCACTTTAATCCAAAAATCTACCCTCTCCCATGTGACAGAAAGAAAGGTGATCTTACCACCAGTACACAGGCAGTGTGAATAAGCAATTGTGTTCAGTTTATTCCTGTTGCCAGTGATGAGCTCAGAAATAGGCTTATGACCAAACTCAAGGCCAGAAGGGGGCTTCTAGGAAGTTCTCACCACTCACAGAGAGGCACAAAAGATGTGGCCTCTTGCTCTTCTAAAAATTCATGTGTCTAAATGGGACATCTAAAATTTCTGTAGTTATTGGGGACCTAGCAGAGGGCCAACCTGAGGGCAGACAATTTCCTAAGGATGGCAAAGAGGAGAGATCAGCGATAGAGCTTTCCATACTAGCTCAGGCAACTGGGTACACCCCACCTCATCTTCCAGTGATGGCAGATGAAAAAACACCCTTCTTTGAAAACCAAAAGGAGTTTTCTGTGGTTGCAGCTGAAGGCACCCAATAAGAAGATGCACTCTCTGATCCTCTTCAGCACTGTGACACCCTCGCAGCCAAGTTCCTAAGATTACTGGTAATGGTTAACCTCCTCCAGAGAACCGTACAAACAGCCTCCCGCAACCCTGTGAGACAGGGACTATCTTTAGTCCCATTTAAGGAAAGAACAGGTTTCATAGAGATTAAGTCATTTGGTCAAAGCCACACTGAGATGCGGTCAGTACCTGAGACCTGTCTGGTCTGGGATCCTTGCTTTACCCACTATCCATCAGAACCTCTAAAATCCAGAAATTTTCCAATCAGCCACAGGGTCCCTGGGGGCCATGGGAGAAAAGTCCTTGACCACCAGGAGGTTTCCATTTGACATATCTACCTTTTCAGAATGTCTTACACTCTTTTAAATTCTAATTTGCTGCAAAATTATTAGGAAGAGTTAATAAGCAACAAACCTTGTGTTGTACTTTGGATGCTTCAGCTAAGATGATAAATCCCCAGCTAATTTCTACTACTATTCCCTAAGAGATTGCACCATTCTACAAACAAAAAGTTGATATTTTTTCAGTAGTCAAGAAGGTATATGGTTCTCCCTCTCTTTTTTTTCTTCAGCTGAATTTTGGGAATTGTTAAGGAATTTTTCTCTATTCAATAGAAAAAAATATAAATATCTACTATGTACAAGTTACTGTAAGGAAAAGAAGACAGGATGTAAAGAAGAAATGATCTGTCATAGAAAAAAAGTAATTGGCCTTGAATTGTAACAGAAGACTTTAGATTGAACCTCATACAGTACCCCTAATCAGAAGGGCATGATTGAAAGTGTTAGCGAGAAAGTTAATGAGAAAATCTGTCATAGAGTGTCCAAAAAAAGAAAAAGTGAAAAAAGAGGTCTAGAAATTTTAGGTACAACTTTTCTTGATTCTGTAGGAACAAGACTAGTTGTCCGATCATTTGGTCATGAAGACCCCTTCCAAACTTTCACAGGAGGAGTTTACTGGAAAAGTATACTTCTTACAGAAGCCAAGAGTAGGAGCATCAAAAACAAAAACTCATTCAAGAGCCAAGGCAAGTTCTCCCTCCTTCTCTCTCTCCTTCCCTCCCTCACTTCCCTTTCTCTCTCTCCTTTTCACCCACTTTCCTCCCACGGTCATTCAATTTGTTTCTAATCCATTCTTTGTGCAAATGAACTTTCTCTCTGCTACTCATACGTGGCCCAGTGGCCCAGGATTGTCCTCTCAGACCTCAGTTCCCTGTCACCTGACAGGGCCAAGTCCTACAGCAAGCCCAACAATCCTCGCTGTGACCCAATTCCAGGCATTCTGGAAGTGGTCTGACGAGACCAGTCCAGCCTCTGGGTTGCTTTTCCTGAGTCCGCTTGCCCAATCAGCTATGACTGAAGAAGCAAGAACATGCAGTAAAACACGGCTACCAGAGTCCATTCCTATGTGGAGGATGGGATGGCCAGGCAGACGGCCTCTTCTCAGATTACATGGTGGGTGTGTCCTCCAAAAGCCATCTACAACACATCTTCAGAGCCCTCTTCCTTCGGGAAATTCTCTGTTGGGGGAGATCCATGATGGCATTATTCTGCCCAGCGCCCTCCCTTTCTCAAAGCAAAGAGGGATGAGAGGAGGCACCCAGCCCCACTCCTTAGTTACAGATAAGGGGCCCCAAGGTAGTGTTTCCTCCCAGGAGAAGCCTGGGCTGCGCAGTGGTAGAGTATCTTCAGCCTAAGCAAGGACTTACAATCCCAGCAGTTTCCTGGCTGCTAGCCCTCAGCTAATGAGTGCTTTCATCCACAGCCTCAGCTCTGCCCCAAGGTTAACTCTTTCACTCCCTCCATGAGTTCCAGGGACTCGGGGTTCTCAAATCCCCGTTGGCAAATGTGTATCAGAAGTGGGGCAGGGCTCCATTCAGACCACCATCCTAAGTCCCTCACCCACACTGACTACTGGGAAGGCTTTCTAAAATGGAAAGGGCATCTTGGCACTCCCTGCTCCAGACCTTTCACTGAATCCCCTCTGCGATGAGGCAAGGTACTTGGCCCAGCCTACAGGACTCTGAACCCTTTACAGTGCAGCCCTGGGCTCCGCTCCAGCCTCACCTCACACAGCTCTATAGGAGACACAGCCCACACCACCACCCTCGCTGAGCTACTGCCATCCCCTACATCTCAGTGTGCTCTTCCTGGCTCAGTAGGTTGGCACACACTCTTCCTCCTGCCCGGACCACACCTCTGCCTGGTCACAAACAGCTGAACCCTTGCCTCTGTTGTGACATATCACACCAGAAGGGTGGTATTTGAGTTCATGTCCACCTTTCCCATTGAGTCGTTAACTCCTTAAAGTTGGGGACTCTGCCTTGCACCAAGGTGTATTTCCTGGGCCTCAGGGTGTGTCGGTGTATCAAGGAATGTTGGAAAAAAGTAGAGGAGGACACAAGTGAGGGAGAAAAAGAGGGAGAGCAAGACCCTCCTGCTCCTTAACGGTGTCCCTGATGGGCTCAGCCATGGGATTTGGGAACACGAAGGCCAGTGGCAACCAGGCAGAGCAAACTTCTTCCACGGTCATAACATACAAAGTCTTACTTGATCCCTATGAGGTTACTAGCAATTATCCCCATTTTTATAGAGAGGAATGGCAAGAGCTAAAGAAGGAAAGTGACTTGGAAGGTGACTAGTCAATCTTAACACCAAAGCCAAGGGCATCTCTTCCCATCAAGGGGACCCCTTCCTGGTCAGCAGAGATGCCAGGGGGCTGGTGTGCTCTGAGGAACTCAGGGCCAGGCAGCCCCGGTGGGGAGGGTGTGTGGGGTTGGGGAGACCTGGAGGTGGTCCTACTTTGGGCAGCCATCTAGGAGCCAGTCCCATTCACAGCCCAGTCCCTACCACGGCACAGACTTCGCCTTGTTCCTCTGGGTCCAGCAGCCTGACGCCTTCTCAGCTTGCTGCCGGCCCCTGCTCTGTCCTACATCTGGGGAGACAGTGAATAAGCCTTCCTTTCTCTCCAGAGCTTGTTGCCTTCAAGGTATTTATAGATTGCTCCTGGCCCCGCTGAGGCATCTCTTCCCTCCTGTTTAAATTTAGCTCCCTTTGTCCTCTTCCCCTGACTTATCTCCTGATCCCGCCTGGGTTTCCTCTACTGCCTTTGTTCTCCCTGTGTTTGTTCCACATCTTCTTTCATCAGCTGAGCAGAAACCATCTCGCCAAAGAGTTGCTCTGAAGCCTTTATATCACTGTCTCCAAGCTCAGGCCTCCCAGCAGTCCTTTCTGCCCACTTTCCACTTTCTCTTGCAGAAAAAAAAAAGGGAGGGGGCTTCATCTTTATCTTCCTTCAGTCTAGCCTGTTTACAGAAAGGGAAAACAGGCATGACTAATTTGCAAACAGAACCAGAATCCACAGTTTCCCAATCTTGTCAGCCCAAGACTATTTTTACTTTTAAAAGCTCCTGGTTTCAATGCCCCTATCTTGAGTCTCAACCCAGAATCATTTTCTCTTGTGCACAGTGAGCTATGTGAGTGCCTTCCACATCTTGGTTCTCTCAGGCCTGAAACTTTCCCGAAGACAATGTTTTATCTAAGTGCTGGGAAAAGCAGCTGCCATTGAAATCCAGAGGATGGGAGTGCACTGTTTTGCCTCTAATAACATTTAATAGACATCATGTAGGTTGAGATTAGGTGTCTATATATGCAGATCACATATGTAGATATAGAAATCTGTATGTGTAGATCATACAGGGGTCTCCAGCTCCAATGCCTCCAGGAATCGGGCAAGTAGAGAAACAAATGAGAAGTAGGGACCTACAGCATGTACACTCTGTCTAACGCACTGGATAATGCATACCACATTGCCCAGACTTTCTGATTTTCCCAGAGAGGTCAATAATCTTGGCTTTTAAATAATAGCATATATTGAAAACATTCAAAACACTGTATGAGCAGAATTGAAGATGGGCCGCAAATGACCTGAGCACCCCACCATCCATCCACACCTTCACATGTCATCCACAAGCCCCACTCCTCACCACCTCCCTAGCTGCGGCTTACAGGCCAAATGTCCCTTCCAGTTCCACTCAGCATGTCTCTGGCCCTTAAAACATATGGCTCCCTTTCAACCCTTCTGCTATTCTTAAGACTAGATTCTGAACTGATAATAGCAGAGCTTTGCCTCTAATTCAAGCTTCCTATTTCTTCTCTGTTCTCTCTGTTTGGCGAAAGTGATGTTCATCTTCAAAATCACCTTCCGGAAGATCTCCTATAGTGCATCAGTCAGGATGAGTGAGGTTACGCTGCAAAAACAAACAGCATTAAATTCCCCAAGGCTTAAAATCACAAAGATTCACTGCTCACTTGTGCTACAAGTCCTTTGTGGGTCTCCTGGGGCTGCTGCTTCAAGCTACTCTGGGACTCTGGCTGGCCACCACCTGGAATATTCCCGTCATCATGACTGAGAAAGAATATGATGGATGATACACTGGAGTTATTTTTAATTGAAGTATAGTTGACACAGTGTTATATTAGTTTCAGGTGTAGGTACATTGACTTTTAAATCTATCCCCCATAAAGAATATTCATACCCTTTCTGCTCATTTAATTTCCCAAAGCAGATTACATGGCCATATCCAGTGTCATAGAAGGTAAAAAACAAACAGCATTTATCATATGCCTGGAAGTTGGGACAATGGAAATGTTTGTGAACAGCACTAAATGACTTCCACATATGGTATTTCCACTTTTGGAGAGGTTTTTAAGTGTTACTTGTGGTTCTGAATTAAATTCATTTATTCATTTAACAGTAACAACTGAGCAAAGTCCCAAGGTTGTAAATTTGAGGACAAGAGTAAGAACTTGTCTCTGCCTTCAAGCAAGTATGACTTATTAGAGTCATAGATCTATGCCAAGAATGTGGAAACAAGGTACAACATGGGCAAGTGTAAACAGGCAAGTGTAAAGAAAATGCAGAGCATAGAAATGGCAAGTGTAAACAGGCAAGTGTAAAGAAAATCCAGAGCATAGAAACCAACATGGAGAAGTTGGTATCTGAGAAAATCCCTAGAGTAAGGGAAGGTAGACACAAGAAGGAAGGACTGCCCCTCCCAAGCGGAGCCCCTCCATCCCAACGCTAGGGACCACAGGGCAGATCAAAACGCTACACAGTCACAACTTCTTCATGAGTAGTCCTACATCTTGGTAATCCCTATCCCTGTCTAGATGCCAATCCCAGACTGGAGCCTGTTGCTTAGAAGCAAACATCAGCTCCTCTAATAGCTTTTTAGATGAATTTGGACAAGTCACTGAAACACCTGTGTCCATTTCCTCATCTGTAAAATGGAGGTATTAATAGTACTTACCTCGAAGTGTTGATAGGAGAGTTGAATTCCTTAATAGGAGGCTGGGCGCATAGCAGACATCATGTCAGTGGTAGCTGGCATCCTGTTCTGTCTTTGTCATTGCTTCAATCTGGTTATCTTCCTCTTGTCTCTTCTTTCTTCAACACCTTGGTTACAAGACTGTTTTTCATAAACAATGTGTTCTTAGGCATTGATTAAGACTGCTCTTGACTTGTCCTTGGATGGAAATTTCATCTACATGAAGCACAAGAAAGTTTTCTGTTCTCGAGGTAGGTCCCCCTGAGCACATCCCATGTCTGCCTCATCACCAGTGACATTCTCATAAATCTGTCTCCATGTGTTACTCTGCCCCAGTACTCTGTGAACTTCTAGCTAATGTCAAATTTTGTATGGGACATGCCACAGAACCCAAATCCTAGAGGATGGCTCCCAGGGAAAAAAGACTTCTGTCCTACGCTGCCCATGGGAAAGTCCCTTCTAGAGAAGAGCATAGAGGAAACACACACACACACACACACACACACACACACACACACAACCTGTTTTATTTCACTTAATCCAGCAATTTCTAGGTTAAATTGTGGCCATGATAACTTTATTTTGCATGTCACACACATTGGAAAATAGCGTGCAGAAGCAAGAGCTCCTTTTTATTCATCCACTGATCCACAGAAATGTGGATAATGTGAAGAGTATAATCAGCATGGGAAACACGCCAATAAAGTGAACTAAATTTGTTATGTAATCTCAGGGAAACTATCTCCACCCCGAGCTTCATCTTTAAAATGAAAAAATTTGGGCGCCTGGGTGGCTCAGTGGGTTAAAGCCGCTGCTTTCGGCTCAGGTCATGATCTCAGGGTCCTGGGATCGAGGCTGATCTCAGGGTCCTGGGATCGAGGCCCGCATCGGGCTCCCTGCTCAGCGGGGAGCCTGCTTCCCCCTCTCTCTCTGTCTGCCTGCCTCTCCGCCTCCTTGTGATCTCTCTCCCTCTGTAAAATAAAATAAAATAAAATAAAATGAAAAAATTGGACTAGTGAGTTGACAAGATCCTTTCCATCCTCCCTTAGTAGCCAATCTTTCATTAGATGTTTTTCCTTCCCCTCTGTCTGGTCATTATTGAGCCTCATTATTTTATTCAAAATGAGAGCAAAAGCAAAACTGTCAAACCCCCACAGGCAGGAGGCTAACAGAGGAAATGCTCCAAGCTAACATTTACTGTGTGCCAGCCATTCTTCGAATGGTTTTGTGGTGTCACGGCATCTCGTTGCAATGAGCAGAACAGATAACTACCACTATATTACTTAAAAGACATTGAGGCACGAAGAGACTAACTAAGCTATTGCTTGAGCAAGTCTACCCAGTTGGCAGAAATGGAATTTGAATCCAGGTCATTTGACTCCAAAGCCATACCCTGTATCATTAGGCTACCCTGCTTCTAGGGCTGCATGAACTGTGGGGATCCCACAGAGTCAGAGTCTAGTTCACTCTGTTTCCGGTTAAGAGAGGATAAAAAGTTCCAATGACTTTGCTTCATTTCTTCAGAATGACTCAACATGTTGGCTCATGTGATATTTGTCCATCCCTAGATTCTGACTTTCTTTTGGCTTCAGCTTTCAGGAAAGAATGCCAGGAGAAGCAAAATTCCATGCATTTCTTCTCATCAGTTACCATGATAATAATTATCTCCAGCATTTCCAGGAGGCACTTTAATATCCACTGTCAGGTATGATTTTTTACACCTGCCTCCATGTTGATTTCACAATGGAGGAAGCCAAGGCTCCAAGAAGTAAAAAAGTTTGCCTAAGACCTCATGCCAGTAAACTGCGGATCCCGGATTTGAACCTGGTCTTTGGGCCTCAGTGAAAAGGTAGTCAGGGGCTCTCACCATGATCCAAGGCACTTGGCTGCCAAAGTCAAGCACAGGTTGGCGGTGGGCAGAGTTACTGAAGCTACAGGTGTGAAGTCAGTGGGACTTGACATGGGGGACCTAGAGCTAGGCAGGAAACCCAGCAGGACAACCAGAGGGAAAGGAGTGGCCCTCTCTCTTCTTTGGTGTTGGAAGGGCGGGGGCACACTAGGGTTTTAAGACCTCTTCATGCACCTGCTCTTTTGCCTCTTCCTTCTCTCTAACCTTCCACTTTGTCGAGACTGTCCATCCACCATCTTAACCACCTCCCACATCCTGGGCCTGGGACAGTTTATGCGCTCACCCACAAACATTCACGGAGAGCCTTCAGTATCTCAGGCCACCATCCTAGGCACTAAGGAGACTGAGATGAGATGCATATGAATCACTGGACTCCAGGGAAGATGGCTCACTTCAGGCTCAGGAGGCAATTGCAGAAGTGGTGTATTGGGTCTGCAGGAGCCCTCCAGAAGGAGGGTATGGGCCAGAATAAGTGTTGGGCAAAAAGTACTCCGGGCAGAAATTTGGAATGCTTTCTGACTGAAGCTTGTGATGCATGTAGGGGACATGTCAGGGTTGAGGCCCGAAAGGAAAATACAGCCAGATCTGGACAGGCCTTAAAGTCCAGGGAAAGACATGGAACGTTGTGTTTTGGAGTGTGGAAGCACTCCCTATGTGCTAGGGCTGGTTTTGACCTTTGTTTTCCTGCTCTGCTCATAGGGAAGTCCTCTCCAAAACAGAGACACTGATTCAGAAATTCTCATTATAATTAGAAAGGAATATGAAAACAAAAAAGGGAGAAAAAAATGTCACTAGCCTTGGGTCAAAAAAGTAACCATGATTTAAGGCGCTCCATGCTACGAGGACAGGATGCCAACAGAAGCAGGGAGAGGTCTCTGTCCCTTGCCTAAAGCCCAGGAGGCAAGTAGAGGCAGGTCTTCAAGATAGATCCTCTCCTCTTCCCTCCATGTGACTCCGTGTGAACGGACATCAGTGCCCATCCTGACATCCTTGCTAATGAAGCCGGTCTGCCCATCTGAAAAGCTGAGTGAATGAGAGTGGTGAGCGTCTGGGACAGGACTGACCCTAGTTCAGGTCCTCTGCAGCCTTGGGGAGCAGCTTCACTGAGTGCTATGCACAAACTCAGCACAGGGAGGCAGTGTGGGCCCGTGGTCAGCCTCAGCCCACACACTGTAGAATGGTGAACTGAGACAGAGAGAGAAGGACCCGAGTAACGCAAGTAGGAGGAAAGGGAGGGGAGTTTCTACAACAAATTTATGGAGGTGTGCTCTCAAAATAAGAGGTTTTCCTCTGGGAAGTACCACTAATCTATGAATCCAGTCCTTTGACTCCGACAACAGACCCTTGACCAAAAGAAATCTTATGAGAAAATCCCCAGTCCTTGCTCATTTCCTGGGACTGACACTTCCCTCCACGGCCACCTGGTCCCAGCCTGCTGTACCAGTGTCTTATCCACACTCTCCCGCACACGCAGGATGCGCAAGACAGCTTCTCTTTCCCACCCAGACCTCGGTTTGTATGTGTCCACCTGTTCTCTCTACCCAGAAGGGCCGTTTCCCAAAGACCCCGCCTCTGTTCCATTTCTGATCTAACTCAAATGTCACCAACACCATGAAGCCTTTCCTGATCCCTCTCAAGCCAGAAAAATCACGTTTCTCTCCCTTTCTCGCTCTCTCTCTCTCCCTCCATCCTTCTCTCCAGTGCTTCCCAGAATATCGTCTGCCCCTTTCTGCCACCTGCCACCATCTACCTTGCAGGGCAGTCACTTGTGTGTCTGGATAAATATGCTGCCTTAATATTTCCACCACATGTTCTGCTCGTGAGCCATGCTCACAGTAGCTACTCAACGTATGTGCCAACAGGGAGGTTAAGTTCTGTCTGAGGGATGGCCAGGGACTATCCGAAGCTTAAAGGTAAGCTTTCATTTTCTAATCTAGAGAAGCCTTAAGATAAAAAGACAGATCAATTGAGGACTTATTAACTAAGTTACGGTATATCTATACCTCAAAAAACTACACAGCTTTTTAAATGAGTAAAAAAAGTCTGTATATGCTGGTATAAAAGGCTGCCCAAGATGTATACTTAAAAAGGGGGGGGGGCGCCTGGGTGGCTCATTCGTTAAGCGTCTGCCTTCGGCTCAGGTCATGATCCCAGGGTCCTGGATCGACCCCCGCATCGGGCTCCCTGCTCCGAGGGAAGCCTGCTTCTCCTTCTCTGCCTGCTTGTGTTCCCTCTCTTCTCTCTCTCTCTCTCTGTGTCAAATAAATAAATAAAATCTTTAAAAAAAAAAAAAAAAAGGAAAACTACAGAATAGTAGAATAGTACCGCCTCAGTTACTTAGGAGGAAAAAAACAAAATTTTGTACACATACATACAATTGCACCTAAATTCTGGAAGAATATATATGGTTTGCATGTCCAGTGGGGCCATGTGGTTGCGTGGCAAACCCCTGCAACTGGACAGTTCCTCAATACACATAGATGATAGGAATCCCAGAAGGAAAGCAGAGCGAGAGAAGGTCAGAAAAAAGTATTTGCAGAAATAATAGGCAAAACTCCCCAGTGCATGCCAAAAGGGGAAACATAAAGACATTCGCACCTAGGCACATCGTTCTGAAACGGCTGAATGCCAAAGACACAGAAAATCTCAGGAGCAGCAGCCGTCATTTACCTCATCCCTTACAAAGGAACAACACTGTGATTAATGGTGGATTTCCCACCAGGAACAACAGAGGCCAAAAAGCAGCGGTAAGACATAGTCAGGATTCTGAAAGAAAAAAGAACTGTCACCAAGAATTCTTTCTTTCTTTTTTTTTTTTTTGAGAAAATACAGCAAAGCAATTGTTTATTATTACATTGTTTTGATTAACTAAGTTCTTCAATTTTTTTTTAATTTGATTTTATTTTTTCACCAAGAATTCTATAATCAAGTAAACAGCTTTCAGTATGGAAGGTGAAATAAAGACATTCCCAGAGAAATAAAGACCAAGAGAACTCATTGCTGGCAGATCCTTCTTATGAGAAGTATTATAGGTAGTCCTTCAGCTGAAAAGAAAGGACACCAGATGCTAATTAGAATCCATAAAAAAGGGATGCCTGGATGGCTCAGTTGGTTAAGCGTCTGCCTTTGGCTCAGGTCATGATCTCAGGATCGTGGGACTGAGTCCCACATCAGGCTCCTTGCTCAGCAGGGAAACTGCTTCTCCCTCTGCCTGCTGCTCCCCCTGCTTGTGCTGTCTCTCTCTCTCTCTCTCTCTGACAAATAAATAAAGTCTTTAAAAAAAAAGAATCCACAATAAATAATAACAATAATAATTTAAAAATACAAAGAGCACCCAAAACTGTAAATATTGGGCAAATGTAAAAGACAGTATACATCTATTTTTCTCTTTTCCTCTTTTGATGTCTTTAAAAGACATGAGATTATGTGAAGCAATAACTGACACTGAAATGTCGGATTACAACATACACAAATGTCATATATATGACAATAGCACAAAGGAGGAGAAGTTTATGGAGTTATACTGGAGACAATGTTTTCTATTTTCCCAAAATTAAATTAGTATTAACTTTTAATTAGCCACTAAGAAAATTACTTTAAAGATTTAGCTTAAAAAATATCAACCAAAAAGTGCCTGCCAGTTAGAAAGTAGATATTGACAGATCAGCAAAATAGCAAAATCCAACTATGTGTTGACTATAAGACGTGTACTTGAAATACAAGCACGTATCATTTTAAAAGAAATAGATGAAAAAGAGACACAATGCGAACTTTAAATATAACAAAATCTTCCGTGACTATATTAATATCAGATGAAATAGATCTGACTGTTACCAATTTTCCCACAGAGTGGGAAGAGCCCAGGTATTAACAGTGGTGAGTCCTGCATTCCAGCCCTGCTCAGCCTCAGACATTGCTCAAAAGAGTGATAATAAGATGTCTAGCATTCCAAACACTCTATATAAATCATCTCTAATCCTCACAAAGCCCTAGAAGATCAATATTATTACCCCCATTTTTTCCCACTGTGTAACAGGTGGTAATAGATACACAATTCACTATAGTAAGATTAATAATAATTATTATTATTCCTATTTGTTCAATAAATTCTTATCATGTGCAAAGCACTATATCCTTTGAACTAGGTATACAGTTATAACTAAGACTAAAGCCCCTAATCTCATAGAGTTTATTTCTACCAGAATGAAAGCAACCAGAGTAAAACGTAATAACAATAATTAATCAGATAGTGATACGTACAATGCAGAGATCTAAAGTAGAGCAGTATGGTAGAATGATTGGGTGGGTAATTCAGATTGAAGAAATAATATTTAAGCTTAAACTGAAATTATAATGAGAGACATGAAGATCAGGAAGAATAGTAGCGTGGGTAGAGCTAATAGTGCAAAGGCCCTGGGGCAGGAACAAGCTTAGTATATTGGCGAAAAGGTCACTGTGGCTGGAGATGTGGTGTGAGCTCGAGGGAAAGTAGTGTGATATGTGATTAGAGAAGTTAAGTGTGCAAGGCTCCGTCAACCAGAATAAGACGTTACGTATTACTCCATGTGATAGGAGACAATCAAAGGGTCTCAAGTCAGTGATAAGATACGATGCACCTTTTTAAATAACACTGTCGCCGCCGTGAGGAGAATAGAGTGCGAGGCAGCAAGAACAGATGCAAGATCACTTGGGTCTCATTGCGGCAGTCCAGGGAAGAGAGGGGGCAGGGTAGGTGAGGGAAGTATACAAATTTGAATGGATTTTGGAGCTAGAGCTAACTTGGTGATGGACAGGATTAGGAAGGGGGGAGAGAAGGAGAAGAATCAGGGATGAAACTCCGGTTTAGAGCTTGGGCAACTAGGTGGATGGCTGTGCCATCTACCAAAAAGAGGAAGACTGGAGGAAGAACAGAATCGCTTAGGGTGATGACAGGGGGCAGGGGCGGGGGTAGAATCAGGAATCCCATTTTAGCTATAGTACATTGAGAGACTTAGCAGACTTCGTTAACTGTTTTCTCCACCTAGACAACAATATAAAGATGACCAAGACAGAATGTCCATCTTCGGGGAATTCATAATCCTAGAAGGAGAGAAGAATGGAAACATAAGAATTCAGGAGAACTGCAGGTGCTCTTTGGAAAAGGTAATAAAAAACATGGGGGAGAGAGAGCAAGGACCTGGCAGGGCAGGAAGGCGTGGACAGGTGGGGAGACTCCGTAAAGTAGTGAGGTTCTGGTTCAAATTGTAAGCCTGAATAAACTTGAACGAGCATCACCAGAGTGTGGATAGATTCTAGGCAAAGTGGAGAAACTTAAACTGAGTTTCTCTAGAAGTGAGCTTTGCTCAAGATGGTTGAGCAAACAAGTGCTATTAAGGTTTAATGTGTGTTGGGGGGGATGATGGAAAGGCCTTGGAAGAGTAGGTTTGAATCCAATTAGGAAAGATTTGGAAGGCAGCCTGGGGCCATGGGTTTTCTCCTGGGGCCCTGACTGGATTGGGAGATACAGAAACTTTTGAGGAGAGAAGTGCCCTCTATGGAGATGTGCATTAAGGTCACAGTGGCGACAGTGTTTGGAAAGAGGTGGTGATGGATGGCAGAGATGGGGACAGGGAGGAAGAAACAAAGCAGGAACCCAGTTTTGAGATTATCCCATAGTCTAGGTGAGGGCAAGGAAAGCCTGAAGGGGAGCTTTAGGAATGAAAAGGAGGGGAAGGATGAGAGTCGGAGAGATAGGGTTTGACGATTGATTGGATGTGGGGAAAGAAGGCCAAGATAACTCTGAGATTGAGCGTGAGTGTCTGGGAGACTCACGGAGCCACGAACCAAGATAAGGGACCCATGAGGAGAAAACAGGATAAGGGAGAAAATGGAGGGTGAGGGAGATGGTGAGTGATTTTGATCATGTTATGTTGAATGTAGCAACGTGACGTCTGTTTCCAGGAAGAAATGATCAATCAGGAGGTGGACATCTGGGCCCAAGTTCAGAAGATGGGTCTAACCTCAGGGTCAGGATTAAGGTGTCCTTGGCACCAGTAATAATACTGTATGGTGCATCAGGAACTGAGGCAACTCTTTTACATTACTATCCCACTGCCTCCCCCGTAACAGCCCCATAAAGTGAGCCCTGTCGTTTTTCCTGTTTTACCAATGAGGACATTAGAAGTTCGGGGAAGTTAAGCCCCTTGCTGAGAGTCACACACAAACTAAATGGTGAGGCCAAGATTGGAACTCACACACCTGGGTGCTGCCGTGCATGGTAAAATCCAGGGTGAAGGGGGGGTTGTCAGTCTCACAGGTGCCCCTCATTGACTCTGCTCAAATGTCCAGGCACCTTAGGGATCCCTGAGTCTCCTTCTCCCAGCTCACACATAGCACGGAAGCCCAAAGAGGAGAATGGATTTCCCCCAAGGTCACAGTGATGTTCCAACAGCCTTTCTCCTTATACTTGGTATAAAATCTGGGCTCTGAGTTCTGCACGCTCTGACCTCTCTACCTTTCCAGCCTCACAAGACAAGCACACTCCCACCTTAGGGCCTGTGAGTTGCTGTTCCTTCTGCCTACAGATCTCTCTCTCACGGGCTCTCAGGGCTCCTTCCTTCTCGTCATTAGGTCCCAGCTCCCAGGTCACCTTCAAAAAACACCTGCTCTGAGCAGCCAACCCAGCATAACCACTTCCTGTCCAAACCTGTCACCTGACACGATTCGATTTTCTTCTTGACAGTTAGGGCTCCTTATTTACCTCTTTGATTATTAATATTCAGTCTCTACCTGCCAGAATGTACAGCAACATTAACTGTGGTGTCCCCAGAACTTGGACCTGAATTTAGCAGTGTGAGTACAGAGTGGAGGAAGTGAGAAGAAAGAAAGGGAGCAGGGGGAGGGAGGACAGAAGGAAGGAAGGGAGAGAGGGAGGGGGGAAGGTTCGCTCTGAGAGAGGGAGGGAACTGTCCCATGGATAGAGGGGGCAGGAAGAAGTCTCTCCAGAGCCTTCACTAAGGAAGGACCTGGCCAGGCCTCCTTGAACCCTCACCTCTTCCCCTGTGATATCTGTATCCCACAGACTGACGAGAGAATGATGCACTGGGAAAAGTCAGGGCTCCACTGGAGAATGAAGAGAAAGAGATCGTGCAGGAGCCTGCACGCAGGCCACCCATCAGCACCAGAGCCAAGCTAGCACGGGCCTCTCTGTGAGTGTGTCCCCGCCACCCCTCTCTGGCCTCTTATCTCCTCCTTCTCGCCTTAATGTTCATGCCCCCATTCCCCACGGGCCACCCTCACCCTGCCCCTTATCTGCCTGTCCCCTCCACCACGGGCTCCCAGAAGGTGTCCCCTTTCATCTCCCCCGTCCGCTTATCTCCCCCTGGTCCCCCAGCCTGCCCCTCATCTGCCCCTTATCAAATGTCCTTCTCTCCATCACCGCCCCCTTATCTGCTCAGCCCTCAGCCACATGACTGTTCTTTTCTGCCTTCTTGACAGAGGCCTACAGGAAACCGCAGACTCAGAAGTTGTGTTCCAGACTCCCAGACAGGGACGGGCAGAGGGAGCAAGTGGCCCCCCTCAGAGTCCAGGCCAGGGCATCTCTGAGCCTTTCCACATAAACCAGGATGGGGGCTTTGGAAACCTCCTTTGGAGCTTAAACCATTTCTCCACCTCACACCGAGAGATGTTGGACAAATGGCTCCAGCCTCTCTGAGCTTCATCGGGAACACCAGGCTTAAGAACACCTCCCTCCCAGGGTCCCTGGAGGCCAGGGACAGCGCATGACAAAGGCCGGGGGCTCTTCCGAGGCTGGCTGCTCCCATTTCCCCGCCGCCGCAGGCACCAGGAGGCCTGCGCACAAAGTCCTGCAGCTGTAAGTGCTCTGTGCCTGGGTCACCCCAGCAGTCCCGTCGGGTAGAGGCTGTCAGTGCTGACCTCCCACAGGGGATGGAGCTGAGGCCTATGGCCCGAGCTCACACAGTCTGCCCCCAGTTGGCCTACAGGGGGTCCCCCACCTTTTCCACACAGGGGAAGCAGCTCCCAATAACAGGGGAGGTACCTCTAAGCACCCCCACCCTGCAATGGTCTGCCACGACTCTAAATTCCAAAGCCAAATGAAGTCCGCGATGGCCTCCCCCTCACCTGGAACGTCTGCCAGGTTCCCAGGACAAAAGGCGAAGGTGAGAAAGGAGCTTCCTCTGAAGCAGTGGGAGGGTCCACCTGTTTCCATTGGGACCTCAGGAAATGACATCAGCAGCCCCACTTGGCCCGCTTTCTGGTGCTAATCATGTTCGCACACCCAAGAACAGTTCGTCCCCACCTCCTGAGCCTCACTCTTCCTGACTATAATTAGGGGTGTCACCTGGGTGTTGCTGTGCAAAGTGACGCCAAGAGCCCTTCACACAACTGCTCTGGGAGGCAGTGGTGAGCCCGGCCCTGAGCAAGACAGAGAACGGGCTGCTGCCAGCTCGCCTGGTGGGGACAACAGGCTCCCGGAAGGTGTGGATGTCACTGCACCGTGTAATGGAGCCACAACAGGCAGCTGGGGCTGCTGATCACACCTCTGGGGCGAATCCAGGCCACTAGCGAGAGAGGGTCCTCCGGGACCACCCACTGCAACAGCCACCGTACCTTTCTGACAAGGACGCTGACGCCCAGAAAGGGGAAATGCTCTGTCCTGAATCACACAGACCTAACTCACTGGTAGGAGGACCCAGGTGCCCTGCCTCCCCCGCCCACGTTCCCTACTCTGTCCCCACCTACATTTAGGATGGTACTTGTTAACAGGGCGATCTGGTGGTGTCTGGAGACACTGTTGGCTCTCCCAGCTCCAGAGGGGGTTGGTGGGAAGGCATCTCAGCCTCCTACTATGCACGGCACAGCCCTCTGCCACAAAACGTCTCTGATCCAGAAGGTCTGCCTCTTGGGTCCCAGACTGCCGGTCCCATCCACTGCTCTTTTACAAGTGTCCATCAGGCCCTTTGTGGCAATTGTTGGATTTGGACACACATAAAATATAGATATTGGCAACACCGGCTCCCAGGGAGTCCCAGTGACTCTGGAGGAAGGACATTCCTGGCACTTCCCTACTCTGTGCCTTTGCACAAGCTGTCCTCTGGGCCTGGGAGGGAGGCTAACCCTGACCCTATTTCACTGGGCCAAAATCCACTCATTCTTGTAGGCTGATCTGGTGCCACTGCCTTCAGGAAGGCATCCCTGATTTCTCAGGCTGGGAGCTCTGAACTCATCAGCAAGTCAGCAGTTCCTCTTCTGACACTAACAGGAACCTATCATGTATTCCAGCTATAATGCCATGTCACCTTGGTGGGCCCTGGAGGTCAAAGCCCTGAGCCCAAGTCCTAACTATCCTACTTCCTACTGTGCAACTTTGGACAAGTTACTTAACTACTGTAAGCCTTGTATGTAAAATGGGCATGAGGGTGGTGGTAGTGGCTGCTCATAGGATTATTGTGAACATATTATTAGCTAATCCATGGAAAACACTCAACACTATCCCTAACACATGGTTAGTGGGCAGTGGAGATTAGCGATCATGGTTATTATATCAGAGTATCTGGCAAGCTCTGTGCAATGCCCCATGCATTCATTATCTCAGAGAAGCCACAAGACTGAGTCACAAAGCCAGGGCTTCTGCAGCTATAGTTTACAGATGTAAGCTGAGTCCTAGAAATGTCCTTCCACAGGACTGGGTCACAGAGCTACGAAAGACAGAGCCAGGACTCCAAAGCAGGTCTGAGTGTGTGCTAACCCCACTGGGCCACCCCACCTGTCGCCTATCATACTCAGCCCCACACCCACTGGCTCAGTTATGCTAGAGCCTTGCCTTGGTACCACGCGTGGTTTTCAGGACTCAGGGCTGGTGATCATGGCTGGATTTCTCCAAGCCAGGTACCTACATGAACTCGTGCACCCCTCCTAGCAACCCAGTAAGACAGGCGACACTGTTGACTGGCTCCATACGAAGGACCCGAGACGCAGAGGGGCTGGGTTACTTGCCTGAGGCAGGGCTGGTGTTTGAATCCTGGCAGTGTGGGTCCAGAGCCCACAGCATGGCTACTGTGTCTTAGATCTCGCTCCATCCCTACGGCTTCTACCCAGGCACCCAAGGATCTGCAGGGCTTTGGAAAACCTTGAAATAATTCCCTAATAAACCCCTTGTAGTTCCAGTCTGTGGATACATGGTGAGGGGTGCACCCCGTCTGCTCATCCACAGCCTGGTCAGGAAGGCAGGGAAGGCAAGAAGGTGGGAAGGAAGTGCAGAAAAGGAGGCTGGGCACATGGGAGGGTAAAGAAAGAACAAATGGGGCAGGTAAGGCAGGCCTGGAAGGGAGGACCCAGAAGATGAGGAAAAGGAGGCTGGGAGGACAGAGGAGGAGGAGCAGCCTGGCTGAGCTCTTTCTGTGAACCTCAATGCTGCTGATTTGCATGTTTAGCCTCTCTTTGCATATTGAGCTCAGAAGGTCCCAGCTCCTCGTGTGAGTAGGCATAGAAATTCATCAGCGCAGCCTTCTGGAAGACTCTGCAAGCACACACTTCCCCGAAAAGCCCAGCTTTTCCCCGATGGTGGAAAAGGAAGGGGACGGAGGGAACATCCCATGACGGTGGAGTGTGTGCACACCCACACTGCTCCCACTTGACTGGGCAGCCGGTTTAACCTCCAGGGCCTCAGTTTCCCCACCCACAAAAGGAAGTGAAGTAGGCTAGGGGCTCTGGGAGAAGCCTAATCAAGTCACACAAATCATTCCATTAATTAATGCATTGAAAGAGCTGATATCTCAAAAGAAGATGGAGTCAAAGGGAGTTGTAGGAGATGGGCCAGGCATCTCAGATGCCTTACCCTTTGTCCCGAATCTTTGGCAGGAAAGAAGGAAGGAAGGGAAGGAAAGGGTGAAGGAGGGATGCAAGGGAGGGAGGGAGGGAATGGGAGGCCGGAAAAGAGGTAAATAGCTTTCCAAGCTAACTTCAGCACTTGTCACTTGCATTATCCTCAAGCTGTCCTATGAAGTAGACACTGGAAGAATGCTCATTTGTAGATGAGAAAATTGAGGCTTGAACAGGCTCAGTTCCTTGCCCATAGTCACAGTATTAGCAGCAAAGAGCTCTCTGAATGCAGAGCTGACACTCCCAGCTACTGCACTATACTGACCAGAGAGACACACAAGAACAGACGATGAAGGAGCATCTGGGCATATGCGGTGGGAACAAGAATGGCCCACAATGTCTCTCCCTCTCTCCCCATCTTCTCTCTGCACTTCAGCTCCACTAGCTCTGAGCAGACTGGGGAGCAATCTGGGGAGTTACTTAGGGCTCCTCTGTGCCCCTAAACCTTTGGTTTACTTGCAGTTTTGGTTTGTCATGGCAGGAACTCTGACCCTAATTCTGACATAACCTCTTGTTTCAGTTCACAACTTCATCAACTAACTGAGCTCCAATGTCACTCAGTTCCAACTCTTCAGACAAGATGCCATGTGCACAGCCCAGCCTGTGGGAGGTCTTCAGATAGCCACACCTGGCCCACCTTGTTATGGCCTGGAGAAACAAAGACAGGGAGTAAGAACAGGAAGATTAGATGCCACTGGTATACCAGGAAGGGGGGAGGGGAGGACTGCAGCGGGGAGCAGCGGTTGGCTTCTCTTGGGATTCACTCTTCAAGACAGCGGTCTCTGGATGTCTGAGTGGCTCAGTTGGTTAAGGCATCTGACTCTTGATTTCAGCTCAGGTCATGATCTCAGGGTTGTAAGGTTGAGCCTCACGTTGGGCTCTACACTCAGCTTGGAGTCAGCTTGAGATTCTGTCTCCCTCTCCTGCCTTTCCCCCATCTCTAGAAATAAACAAATAAACCTTTTTAAAAAAAAGAAAAGACAGTGGCCTCTGCTCAGGGCACCTTCGCTTAAAGGGAGATTCAGTGTCTCTGCTCAAGCTCACTGAAAAGGAGAATAAGCAGTGGAGACCAAGAAGTTCACCTGGGAAGACAGAGAGGAAGAAAAGTTCCCCTCCCCCTGCCTCCCTAGTGCCTGAAGATCTACCATTAAAGATTCCTGTCAACCTTAGACAAGTCGTTTAACCTCCATCTGCATGAAAATCATAAAGGCAGCCATAGACATTTCTCTCTGAGCAGAGGCTAGGAAGATTAAATCACAAATGCGCCTGCAATTTGTAGGGGTTATTAGGTGCTGGTGGGCATGCAGTTGAGTGTTGGAGCAGAAACTGCTGGTATCTCCCCAGTCTCCATTCTCCCTTCTGTAAGCAGATGTATTTCTGGGCATGTGGCCACCCAGCGAAAAACCATCTTTCCCAATCTTCCTTGCAGTTGGCTGTGGCCAACACCTTGGATTGAGGTCAAGGCCCTGTGAGCAGAAGCCATGGTCAGACCCTCAAAGAAAAGAAGCATTTCTTTCCACTCCTGCTTACTGGAAAGATCCACATGGCAGTGGGAACCAAACTGGCTACCTTTGCCACGAAGCGGGACGTGTGTTTTAAAGATGGCAGAGCAACAAGAAAGAAAGTGCCGGGTCCCAGTGCTATAGGGCTACTGAATCAGCCCTGGCCTGTTGGTGCTCACATTGTTACAGGGAGGAGACATAAACTTCCTTCTTGAAAGCCACTGTTACTCAGCATGATGGTCAGTGACTTTCCTGGCCTCAGTGACAGGTGCTCCAATGCCCACTCCCACACCATTTGGCAAGCCCAGCTTGGTGCCCTGCCTAAAGCCAGCAAAAGAAGAACTGGGCCGGGTAGCCTGAGCACAACTCCACCCCCAGCTCAGAGTCCTGTCCTCAAAAGCCTCTGCTACCTCCACTAGGAAACTATTTTCTGATCCCCAAACGAGGTCCCTTAGTCTGATTTGGAGGATTTGGAGGTCCCTTTGGGGAACAAGAAGAACTCTAAGACATACAGTCTGGGTGATAGAATGTCATTATTTATGGTATATTTTAAGAAAGTACAAGAACCCTAGCCATCTCAGAGGCCGAGTTATACTCAAAAATGTGGGATGTACAACATTTTGTTTAGGACAGGCCTGTACTCACAGACCCAACCCTTCTCCCCAGCCTTTGACTCCAACACCTCACACATTTAAGGGACTTACCTGACCTATGAAGGGATTAACTTTACAAACCCTAGGGTAAATGGATCAAAGTAGAAAGTGGCCCCAAGAGAAGTCAGGTCATGGGAACCACATCTTAGACCCGGCCCTGAGTTTCCAGTTCAATCTTACAGGACAGGTCCTCTAAACACCTCTGTGCTCCACCCCCAGTCAGAGACTATGTATTTAAAGTCTCAGGGAAGGAGTTTCTCTTTGTCTGGGGTCACACATAATGCCCACAGTTAGCTTTTCCTAAGGGGAGGGAAAGACGTGACCAGTCCTCCCTCGCTTCCCTGGCAAAAGAGGAACTCTGGGAATCATTTCCCCATCAAAACCCACCCATAAGGAGGGACAGTTTCTATACCGTGAAAATTTGAGAAATGATCTTGGGAAAATCAGTGGATGCTGAGTGGCTAAGAGATGGAAAAACACCTATCAGCGACCTCACCCTCTCAAAAAATAAAAATGAAATCAAATAAAACAAAAGCAGATGAACAAAACCCCCAGGAGAAGCTCTGGAGCCAAGGGGATTTCCTTCCCCATAGAGATATCATCACTATTGGCTTAATTTTATTTTCTGGCAATGCCTGTGGTTCAGTTAACAAGAAGGAGTGGACATTGTGAACACAAGTCACAGAACATCATCAGGGTATGACCTCACCATCATCCTCTGGAGGAGAGCTTTGAAAAAAAAGGCCAGTGGTAAACCAGATGTCCGCACCATGTCTACACCATGCAAGGCAAGGACTACTTAAGGGATAGGACCAGGAACAGGGGTCTGGTTTTGCAATCCTCTCAGACTTTACACTCTCTGGCAAGATTCCGCAGTGCCCCCTCTCCACCTGAACCTAGTAGGATATCTCTAGAAATGTAGTTTATCTTGTTACACACCTGAATGCCACTCAGCTGTTCTTGCAGACAGAAGGGACCATGTTTCCTGTCATTACCATCTGGCCACCTGCTATGCTTCTCAGTAAAGCCTCCTAAAAATACCCTTCTCCAATATCCCCTGTGAATTTAGCAGAATAAAAAGAAAACTCAAACTTAATCTGCTCAGATTGGCTTTCCATCAAGGAATACTTTTGTAATGTGTGATAGAGTGGGAAAGCAGAAGCTTTAGAAACAGATTTGAATTCGAAGAATAAGTGTTTTTATTATTAAGATGTATTATTACCATGTGCTGGTCACTGCTCTATTCACTTCATCTGGACTAGCTCGTTTAATCTTCTCAACGACCCTCTGAGTTAAGTGACATTATTTCCCCCCATTTCATAAATAAGGAAACAGACAACTTCACCAGAGACACTCAGCAAGAAAACAGCAGCGTCAGTCCGACTCCAGAAACAAGCTTGCAGTTCCTCTGTAGAATTATCTCCGAATAATTGGGTGACTTTCCCATCTCCCAGATCCTGATTCAGAAAGACTCAGGCATGATGAGACTAGACATGAAGGGAAGGGAGGGGAGTTAGAGAGAACAGAGGGATGGGGAGCCAACAGTCTGGTTGTCCTGAGGACCATCAGACAAACACGCAGCACCTGAGTGAGGGGCAGTTTGGGCAGCCATTGGTAGCCTTGGAGAGCCTATGATGCAGCAGACATGTCTCCAAATTATACATCTCCCTGTATCAGGGTTCTGGGCAGTGACAAGGGCCAGGCAGGAGACAAGTTAGCAGGGATTCATAGGCTCCCACCCCAGCATAGACAGATGATGATGACAGATAGAAAAACAGATAGATAGACAGACAGATAGATGATAGATAGATAGATATAGATAAATGATAGATAGATAGATAGATAGATAGATAGATAGATAGATAGATAGATAGATAGATAGATGATAGATAGATATAGATAGATGATAGATAGATAGATAGAGATAGATGATAGAAAGATAGATAGATAGAGAGATAGAGAGAGAGAGAGAGAGAGAGAGAGAGAGATATTAAAGCAGCATTCTGTATCAGATGCTTAGCCACAGAGACAGAGCCATCTGTGATGAGGTGGGCACAAGGATGACAGAGGCTGGTACAGTATTAACGGGTACCAGACCTCTGACAGAGGGTAGGCTGGGGCTGCTGATATACCTGCCCTGGTCAGTGTGACCTCTGACACTGGTCTGGGATAAGCCTCCCAACAGGAGCTTGGGGGACTCCAGCCAAGGAGGGCTTAGCTAGTGTGAGATTCCACCTTCCTGCCTCTTCTCACATTGGTGCTCTGTGTGGGGCTCCAGTCATCCCTCTGACCTGTGGATCATCACTGCTGTCACCCTTCACATTTATTGAGCACTTACTTTGTTCACAGCTCAGAATGCCTCACTGCCACTTTTTCATTCAACTCTCACAACAGGCGTATGCAGTATGATCTCATTTTAGGTTCTCAGGTTGCAAACAGCAAACCCACGTGCTTGTTCCACTGTCTGTCTCCTTATCACTGTACCCTTAGAGGACACACGTGTCCAAACAGAAAGGTAAAAAATGGCCCAACTTCCTTCAACCTTTAAGAAAGTGAGAAATGAACTTTTATTGTGTTAACGCACTGAGGACCGACGATTAACTTGTTACTGCAGGTTCGTCTGACTCATACACTAATGACAACCCCATGGGTTTGTTGTAGGAACTGCATTTATGCGGGTAAAGCATTTATAATCTGAACTGATGTGTAGTCAGCACTCCATAAATGCCAGCTGGTGTCAGTATCATTCTCCGATGACGGAATCCTGAGAGTGGTCCCCAGAGGACTCTCAGTCTTATGGATGTTGGCATTTATTGCCCCAGAGTGAACATCCACTCAGCTCCCGTTCAGAACCACTGGGGCTGGAGATGCTTCATGTTTGTGAAGGGTTTTATTAGGTTGGTTGGTTGGTTGGTTGGTTGGTTGGTTGGTTGGTTGGTTGGTTTGAAGAATTATACAATAACCTCAGACTCACAGAGTCAGAAAAGATCGCAGAAGTCACCTTGCCCACCCCTCAGCTGGGGCTTAATGGCAGTTATTGGGTTTCTACCTCGTGTCTGGTCCCGCTGCTCCCTGTGACCTCAAGTGAGTTACTGACCCTCTCTGACCTTCCAATGCCTCAGCTATAAAATCAGAGGAATGATAGCATCAAGTCACTGAGTCATTGTGAGGATTATGTAAGGTCGTGTGTATCGAGTACATATCACAGAGCTTGGTACATACATAGTGAGTGCTCAGCAAATATTACTTGTCATTGTCACTCCTGTGGTTGCAACAATTTAGGAAAAATAGGAGCAGAGGTCAGTATTTACAAGTCTGAGAAGGACTGGGGAAGACAATGGGTGGGATGTTACAGAATCAGTGAATGCTTCTGCATGGGGTCCTATTAATCCATGGGAAGAGAGATGCAACTGGCTAACAAAGGACCCTCAGAAGGCCTGGAAAGGCAAGTCAGGAAAAGCCACAGTAGAGAACTTAATGAGTCCCCCTTAAAAGACCCCGATACACATGATAGGAGAGCCGTTCTTCGGGACAGCAGCAGAACAGGGCTGGTGACATCAGAACCAGGAGCAGCTCAGGGTTCAGGGCTAAGGTGGACCCAGGAGTGCCCAGCACCTGCTTTTGTGCCACACAGAGCAGCCCCAGCAGCTTAAAGAGGCTAAGCAGGATGGACACCGTGGACAGAAAACAGATGAGGCAGAATGGCTTTGAGCCACCTTAGAGCTCCCTGACAAGGATGTGAGCACAGCCAGGGACTCAGGACCATCAGAGATACAAACCAGACTCCCAGACTGCTCCCTGTGAACGGCTCCTGCTTCTAAGCCACCACTCCCTGCATGCAAGAGGAGAAAGCTGGGGTGGGGGTTGTTGGGAACAGAAGGAGGGACGGACCGTATGCCTTCCCCAGCTCACCATCATGGCCCAGCCTCACGATGGAGTCAGACCAGGCAAATGGAGCACACGCTGTGGGAGGCAATTGGCCCGCGCCCTCCCAACGCCATTCCAGAGCCTGGTTTGTGGTTTTGTATAGTCTCACTGCATCTTCTTTTGGAGGAGAGCCTGGGAGGAAGGTTTTTTTTTTCCTCCCTGTGCCTACTGCTTGCCTGCTGGTTCACTGATCACTCTTCCCATTTCCTGGCGGCTGCTAGGATGTGACCAAGGAGGGCAGGCAACCCTTCAGTGGGTGGAGGCAGCTCTCGGCTGAGTCACAGAGGATGTCCCCCACCCCCGCCAATAAAACAGAAAGCACCGGCTCTTCCTGAGAGAAGGCAAAGAATCCTGCTAAATCTTATTTAAAACAAGAGTTGTTTGGGGTATTTTTTTTTTCTGTTTGGGGAAACAAAGTAGAAGAGTGCTGCCCCCACCAGAAGCAAGGGCCCTGAGTGGGCCAAGAGGGAGGTGGAAGAGACAGTGTCATGGAGAAGGTCTACCCATCGGGTCACATCTAGCATAAACTGGCACTGCTTTCCAGCTGATGCCTGTCCCCAGTATTCAGGCACCAGGCCAGGCCCCAATTAGCCAATTACAGTGACAGACACTGACAGTCTCCATCAGGTAACCAGCGTGGGTCAGTGCCTACGCCAACAGAATAGAGTCGTGGGGAAAGCCACATCCTGGGTTGGATTCTGACTCCAGTATATGTATTTGTGTGTGACCTTCAGTGAGTCATACCATATCTGTGAGCCTCTGTTTCCTCGTCTGCAAGCTGGAGCCAGTAATAATGACCTGGTAGGATTCCAGGGACAATTAAATAAGATGAACATATATAAAAAGCTTCACACAGAGCTGAGCCCATTGTGAGCACACCAAACTAGCAGCTGTTAAAACCTCCAGCTATCATGAGCATGGGGCTGGCTGCAGAAATCTTGTGCCTCCGAAAGGAAACAAGGGACTCAGGTGTGGGTCACTCTCTGGGGTGTGATGACTCAGCTCCTTGCATTGTAGAGACCACCCCTTGGGAAGATGACAATGTCTCAGCTTTATCTCTCTGCATCGATGAGTTCCTTACATTTAAGACTCCTCCTACAAATCACATGCTAATTTCCTGCATCACGACAGTATCAAAGGCTGGTAAAGACCCCCAAGCAGGTGGACTCCAAAGTGGTGGTCTGGCAGATGCCCTTGCTTCCTGAGGGAGCAGAGGATGTGGGGAGTAAAGCATCGTGGGGTGTGTGTGTGTGTGTGTGTGTGTGTGTGTGTGTGTGCATGTGCTCCCATGAATGTTCTTAAAGACCCAGAGGAGAAACAAGCAGCGTNGTGTGTGTGTGTGTGTGTGTGTGTGTGTGTGTGTGTGTGTGTGTGCATGTGCTCCCGTGAATGTTCTTAAAGACCCAGAGGAGAAACAAGCAGCCTCTCAGCTGACATTTGCAAACAGAGCTATATTGAGAGGTGTCATCTTCTCCAGCAAGGTCAAAAGACTCATGCCTGCTAACCTGGAGAGGTGGGAATTGCAGGCAGCAAACAAAATCACACTGCCACTTGGAAACCTGCCAACTGCTACAATCAGGGTAAAAATAATTAGAAAAATAAGTCAGGTGTGAATCAGATGCTCTCGTACTGAGTGGAATATGGAATGCTTCTTTCAATCCCCTCTTCTTTCTGAGGCCCCTCCCATCCCTGCTTCTAGGACACAGTTTCTGCCCCCCATTCTTCTGGTTGCCAGCCATCCCTGTCCCCTTCCCTGGCTTCTCATTCCTTTCCCATGCCCTGGTGCTTTGCCCTTGGCACCCTGCGTCTTCCTGCTAATATTGTATTCCCTGGAAGTTTCGTCCTTTCTCAGGATTCATCTGCTCCCACTCCAGGCTCACAGCTGCTAAGCACCAAGCTAGAACCTCCACTGGCTCATGGGTTCTCCTGAATAAGTCATTCTTCACTCCCTGGATTATTCCACCAACAAATATTTAGTGAACCCCCGCAACGTGTCAGGCACTGGGCTAGGTTCTAGGTATAGAAAAGTGAAACTTACATTTGGTTGTATTGTGAGGAAAGAAAAGTTTAAAAGAAACTTTTAAAGAGTCAATCCCATTTACAATTGCACCCAAAACCATAAGATACCTAGGAATAAACCTAACCAAAGAGGCAAAGAATCTGTATTCAGAGAACTATAAAGTACTCATGAAAGAAATTGAGGAAGACACAAAGAAGTGGAAAAACATTCCATGCTCATGGATGGGTAGAATAAATATTGTGAAAATGTCTATGCTACCTAGAGCAATCTACACATTTAATGCAATCCCCATCAAAATACCAGCAATTTATTTCAAAGAAATGGAACAAATAATCCTAAAATTTATATGGAACCAGAAAAGACCCCGAATAGCCAAAGGAATGTTGAAAAAAAAAAGCAAAGTTGGCGGCATCACAATTCCAGATTTCAAGCTCTATTACAAAGCTGTCATCATCAAGACAGTATGGTACTGGCACAAAAACAGACACATAGATCAGTGGAACAGAATAGAGAACCCAAAAATGGACCCTCAACTCTATGGTCAACTAATCTTCGACAAAGCAGGAAAGAATGTCCAGTGGGAAAAAGACAGTCTCTTCAACAAATGGTGTTGGGAAAACTGGTCAGCCACATGCAGAAAAATGAAACTGGATCATTTCCTGACACCACACACAAAAATAGACTCAAAATGGATAAAAGACCTCAATGTGAGAAAGGAATCCATCAAAATCCTCGAGGAGAACACAGGCAGCAACCTCTTCGACCTCAACCGCAGCAACTTCTTCCTAGGAACCTCACCAAAGGCAAGGGAAGCAAGGGCAAAAATGAACTATTGGGACTTCATCAAGATTAAAAGCTTTTGCACAGCAAAGGAAACAGTCAACAAAACCAAAAGACAACTGACAGAATGGGAGAAGATATTTGCAAATGACATATCAGATAAAGGGCTAGTATCCAAAATCTATAAAGAGCTTCTCAAACTCAACACCCATAAAACAAATAACCCAGTCAAGAAATGGGCAGAAGACATGAACAGACATTTCTCCAAAGAAGACATCCAAATGGCCAACAGACACATGAGAAAGTGCTCAACATCACTCGGCATCAGAGAAATACAAATCAAAACCACAGCGAGATACCACCTTACACCAGTCAGAATGGCTAAAATCAACAAGTCAGGAAATGACAGATGTTGGCGAGGTTGCGGAGAAAGGGGAACCCTCCTACACTGTTGGTGGGAATGCAAACTGGTGCAGCCACTCTGGAAAACAGTATGGAGATTCCTCAAAAAGTTGAAAATGGAGCTACCCTACGACCCAGCAATCGCACTACTGGGTATTTATCCTAAAGACACAAAGGTAGTGATCCTCAGGGGCACGTGCACCCGAATGTTTATAGCAGCAATGTCCACAATAGCCAAACTATGGAAAGAACCTAGATGTCCATCAACAGATGAATGGATAAAGAAGATGTGGTATATATATACAATGGAATATTATGCAGCTATCAAAAGAAACGAAATCTTGCCATTCGCAACGACATGGATGGAACTGGAGGGTATTATGCTGAGCGAAATAAGTCAATCAGAGAAAGACAATTATCATATGATCTCTCTGATATGAGGAACTTGAGGGGCAGGGTGGGGGGTTGTGGGGGGTAGGGAGGGAAAAATAATGAAACAAGATGGGATGGGGAAGGAGACAAACCATAAGAGACTTCTAATCTCATAAAACAAACTGAGGGTTACTGGGGGGTGGGAGGGTAGGGATAGGGTGGATGGGTTATGGACATTGGGGAGGGTTTGTGCTTTGGTGAATGCTGTGAAAGATGTAAGCCTGATGATTCACAGACCTGTACCCCTTGGGCAAAGAATAAAAATTTAAAAAAATTAAAAAAAAATTAAAAAGAAAAAGAAACTTTTAAAAATTAGAAATTGTGAAAAATGTTATAAAGAATATAACATAGCCTAACATGGACAAAACTGAGAGTTGAGGGAGGGGGAAAACCTTACTTTTTATAAAGTAAAACCATTCTGAGTCGAGTGTTGAAGCTAACACATGACGGGGAGCAGAAGCTGTGTGTGTTGTGGGTAGAGAGCCTTCTAGAAAGATGGAAGACCCGGAGGGATGTTCTCAATGATTTCTTTACGAAATAATTTGACTTGTGTGGGGGACATGAAGGGGAGGGTCTCCAATTTGAGGATTATCAAGCAGAAGTTAAAAACAGGCAGATAGCAGTTTTTTAAAAGATGTGCTTCAGCCAGACATCCAAATAATTACCTAAATTGTCCCGACCCTGACATTTATCACCAGCCCTTCCCTTGGAGATATGTAAGTAGGAAAATAATGAGAAGAAAGTTATTTTGTAATTACCCAGCATGAATTATGACTGTGAGAGGCTATTTCCAGGGGTGCTTTAGTGTAATTTAGTTCAGCATTATGGGAGTTTAATTTAAGACAACGTTATCGGTGCAGAGAAGCTCTGGAACCAGACTCAGAAGAATGGGATTTTCATCTTAGTATTCTTAGCCATCTGTCTGTAGATCCAACCCTGTTAAGCTTTGGTTGCCTTCTCTGTGATATGGGAATAATAATTCCTCTTTTCCGTACTTCCCAGAACAGTTGGAAGAATCAAATAAGGCAATGGATATAAAATGTTTTGTAAACTCTAAAGCTCTGTTCATGGGAGGCAATCATTCTTCATGTCTTTCCTTGAAGTTGAAAGGCTCCTTTAGGTTGCTGATGAGAGTCTAACTCAAACTGATCTGACGAAGGAAAAACATTACTGGCCACAATGATGGAAAAAATCTGGGGTTAGCTAGCTTTAGCTGTAGTCTGATCCAAGGGCTCAAACGAAACCATCTGTCTCCAGACCTCTCTCCATCTCTCAGCTCATCTCTTCTCCATGCTGACTTTCTTCTTAGGGTCTTCTTTGTGGCCAACAGGGGCTCTAGACCTATACCCTCCCAGATTTAAATCCAGCAGGAAAGAGAGAATGCCTGTCGCTCAAGGAAAATCCTGAGCCTGATTCTCGCCAATGCTATATGACCATCCTGCACTGACCACTGTGCCCAGGGCATGAGATCCCTTGATGAGCCCTGCCTGAGTCACACACCCAACCCCCAAGCCAGAAGCACATTGACCTGAGTGGGCGCTGGATAGATTCCTGGGAAACCAGGAGAGGATGAAAGACAGTTGGCCAGTGAAACAACAGAACTTCACTCTGCCCCCATATCCTAGGTCCCTTCCCTGGAAATGCCTGGCCAGTCTTCACTGCATCAGCACCAGCGATAACCAAAGACTCGTGAGATTACACGCTGGGGCATGGAAACCAGCCGTGCATAAGACCGAGTCCTACAGAAACTCATGATGCTGTACCTTTTCTCAAGTCTCCAAAATGAAACCCATTCTGGAACATTTTGTCTTTCCTTCCAGACCTGGGCTTCTTTCCATCACAGGCTAACTGCTGCCAGGCAGTGGCTCTGGCCTTCAAGGACCTATAGTGTGAGCTTCACAACGTCTCCTACAACTCTTGATTCCAACCATTAATCAATAACTCTATAGCTTTTGTGTAGACTTCTCTCCGGCTCCATAGCCCTCCCCCACTCCCATCTCCCCCATATATCAGAGCACGTAAACAACACAGTGGAACACGAAGACTTGACAACTCCTTGGGGGCGTTTGGGGTGGGGGGAGGGCATGTGGTAGGGGTAGGGGGGTGATGTGGAAAGCTCCACAGCGGAGGAATGAACTGAATCTTAAGTAACAATTAAGAATGTGCTAGAACCTAGAGTGAGAGATCATTCCAGGCATGAATCGTTGGATCCAAAACTATTTTGATCTCTCTTTACAAAAAAAGAAAACTCTTTTCTCAACCCAGAAGTTGAAAACCAGTGGCCCGCAGACAGATCGGGCTGACAGATGTTTTATATGTGGCCCACACAGCGTTTTGTAGAATCCAAATTAGTTGCCAACATTTAAAAACGGTGAGATTTTACATAAGGATCTGGATTTTCAGCTGCTCTTGAAAAACTCAGGAGCTCTGGAAGCCCTGGGCCTGAGTCCCTATTGGGGCAACAACTGAGTTGAGGAGCACCTGCCCTCTTGAGACAGGGCAGGGCCCACATAACCTGCTGGCCTCCTTGCTCTCCCATGTCATCTGTCTTGTCCTTGTTGGATTAGAGTTTGTGACCCTGTCTCTACCCAAAAAAACTAACCATTTACTCTTTGGACTATTTCTTATTAGTAGTATAGTGTAGTGTGGTGTCCCAAATCATGCCTTACTAAACAATCTAATATGTTTACATTGCTCCCTTCCTTAAAAATCTCCAGTGATTCTCCAAATCAACAAAGTCTAAACACCCAGTGCAGACTAGTGGATTGATGCAAGGGAAGTTGACCCCAATGCAAGGGGAAAGTTCACCTCAACCACCTTCCTCTACCTTATCCACCACCTTCCAAGCCCTAAAAACCTCTACTCTGAATGTTTGTCATTTCCTAACCCCATCCTTTCCCATGACTACATGCTCTTACATACTGTCCCTCCCGCTGCTCGGCCGCAGCCAGACTTCCCTCAGCCTTCAGTGTCCAGTCCAGGGGCCAACTTCTCTCTAGCTAGAAACCATCTGACTCTTCCCTCTCTCCTCGGGGCCTCTGCAGAGGCACTGGATTCCTGCCTTGGTGTTAGCACCTGCCATGTTTCTCCCTAATTATCTGTTTACACGGCTGCCTCCTCCACACCCACCCAGTCTGAGATCCTTGAAAGCAGAAACCGTGGCTGATTCATCCTTGTATATTCAGTGACTTTCTGTATACCTTGGCAGATACCAGATACTCAGTAAATTCTTGTTACATCAATAAAGAAAGGAACAAACACATGAGGAACAAACTGGCAGGTGTTCATGGAATGTCACACCTCAGCAATTGTAATGAAAGAAATCCTTTTCACTGAAGCACTTCTGTCTACTCCGGTCACAAGGAACTGCTCTCTCCTCTGGATCCTTGTGGAAACAGTACTTGAGGGCAGATCCCACTTGAGTTATTAGAGGAAGACACAACGAAAGTCATATATCCACTGAGTATTGACAGAGGATTACAGGGCCAGAAAAGGCCTTAGCGCTGGTTTCTGACCTTCTCAGACCTCCCCCCGACCCCGGTGCAGGCCCTAAAGTCCTCGAAGCTGTGACTGGGGCCCCAACACCAACTCCAGTCAGGCATAGTAGCTCTGCTGCTGACACTCCAGACAGAGGGGAGTCTACGATGCCTTCTTCCTTTCTCACTCAGCTCCAGCCACTGGCCTACATGCTGTTCCTCAAAGGTGCCAAGTACCCTCCTGCCTCATGACCTTTGCACATCTTGAATTCTCTTCCATGTACTCAGAGAGCCCACTACCTCACTTAATTCAGGTATAAAATCATATTTAACCTTATTAGAAAAGGTTTCCCTGATCACCAAAATAAAACTGCAACAGTGTCCCTACTACTTAACACTCCAAATCCTTTATTCTGCTTTAAGGAAGAACTGTAAGAACCAGGGCATCCAGGGCCAGAGAGAGCCCAGGCTTGTTGTCACCAAGACCCCCTCCTCTCTCCTCTTCATCTCTTATGTTTGTTTTACTTGTCTTCACTCTTTTCTACCTAGACAGGCTTTCTCTACATGAAAGAGTAGTCATGGTTCAATCCTTCAAGCTCATAACCTAAAGGACAAGGGATCCTTCCCACTCATCCTTGTAAGAATAATCTCAGAGAAATAATCTGCTTGGCCTCGTTTGGGTCCCATGTCAATCCCTAAACCATCATCACAGTGAGAGGATGTGTCCTTATTGGTCAGGTCTGACGGGGTCTGTTGGTTTGTCAATTTATCACTGTGACCAGAAGAAGAAATCCTCATCTGCCCAGGCCTGGGTGGCCTGCAGACTTGGAGCTAGGCCTGCATCAAACTTCATCTGAATCCAATGGTTAAGTGGGTGGAAAATTGAGGAGCAATTTCTCCCTGAGACAGAGGAGACAGATGGACACTGGACAGACAGGTGCATTAGGTATACGATTATGGCTTCCCAGTTCCCAAGGCACCTCACTGTTCACTCCCATTGACCTCATACCAGTTCTCTGCAATTGTTCAGGCATTATTACCTCTGGGGGAGATATTCAAAATATTGAACAACCAGCATGACATTGGCACTGGCCAAGCAGAAGGGAACTGTCTTAGTCCTTTGCAGCTGTTACAACAAGGTACCATGGTCTAGGTGACTTATGAACAGTAGACATTTTTCTCACAGTTATGGAAACTGGAAGTCCAAGATCAGGAGCCAGCTCAGTCAGGTTCTGGTGAGTACCCACTTCTGGGCTGCAGACTGCTGACTTTTCATTGTATCCACACAGGGCAGAAAGAGGGCTAGCTAGTTCTCTTGCCTCCTCTTCTGTGGCCATGAATCCCATGAGGAGGGGAGGCTCCACCCTCATGCTTTAATGACCTCCAGGGCCCCAGCTCCAAGTGCCATCACATTGGGGGTTAGGATTTCAACATATGGATTCTGAGGAGGACACAGATGTGCCGTCCATCACAGAGCTCCAGCCATGAACCACTGCGAGGGCCACCCTGGGGACCACCAGCGGGACCATAACCTGATTGCCCTCAATTTCCAGGGGAAGTACTGAAGCCAAGAGAGATGTTCAGGCTTGTGCCCCAGTCACATGGTGAGTTGGTTGCAAGAACCCTGCCACCAACCTTAGGCTTCTTTCCACTGTCCCAATCCACCCTTCTGTCCTCAACCGGGGAGGTGAAGTGAGGTAGGATTGGGACAACCAGAGAAGAGTCACTATTCTGATCCCAGCTGCTTGGAGGAAGAAGCCAGCCCTCTGTAGCACACATGGAGGGCTGCTTAGCGGGTGCCGTAAAACTTGGGAAAGCAGCACCTGCCAGACAGCAGGGATCGAGAGCAGCCAATGGGATGCGAGGGGGCCACCAGACAGCAGATGCCAGGAGGGCTGCAGCTATTCTGGGGTACAGGCAGTGGTTGCTCTGTCACCCCAGCCCAGCCCCCCAGATCCCCCCCTCAAGGGCTTTATTGATGTAGGATCTGAGACCTGAGACTTCTGGGTCAGGCAGTCAGGTCAAAGGGAATCAGCCCTTTACAGAAAAGAACATCATTAAATACTGTCTCAAATCCTGGTAAATGCCTAGTCATTGCCCTTGTTAGAAGTTGCCCAATCTGCTCAGAATCGCCTGGGCCAAATACTCCCACTGGTTCACAGCCCTCTTGGGAGCTTCCTGAGTAGACTCTGAAACAGCCCCCTTACTCAAAGGGCAGGGAGAGACTGAGGAAAGAGGCAGCCCACTCCAGGTCCGTGGGTGGCAATTTTAATACAAAGGAAAGGAGCTTGCATTCAAGACTCGTCCTGGGCAGGAGCAATACGGATGGGTCCCCACACCCGCCCTCCAGATCCCAAAAGTTTCTATAAAGAAGCCATAACCGGGTCCAGTCAAGTACACTGTGCAGGTGTCCTCAACACCACATCCCTAGCTCAAGGCTAGGACCTTGGAGCAGCCTCTGAGAAAAGAAACCACAAGTGGAACCCACATTCCAAGACAGGGGCAGGGGAAGGTTTGAGGAACCTCCGCGTCCCTGGGGGCCAGCTCACGGGTCAGTCAGCAGTCACGTCTTTCTGGTGACATTCCCCAACAGCCCCCATATGATTAGATGAAGAAACTGAGGCCCAGGACAGGGATATTCTTTGCCCCAAGGACCCACAGCAAACTTGAAGAAGAATTGAGGAATTGTTGGCATTGCTTGATTTCTCAGTTCAGGACCCCTTCACATGAACTGCCTCAGATTGCAAGGTGGTCCGAATCGCCATTCTTGGGGTCATCATCCTTCCACTTCATGGGGCCACGAGCTTGACCTTCATGCACCCTGATCCTCCAGTAGGGGCCATGCGATAGCTGCAGGCATGAATTCCTGCCCTCACGTGCTGCATGAGGACCACCAGTACTGGCCTGAGCCCCACTTTGCCTTCTGGATTCAGACCCTGAGCCATTCCAGAGCAGCTCTCTGGGCCAAAGGCACCACCCAAGCACAAACACCTTGGCCCCAAAGGTCTTGCCTGGAGAGAGGAAAACAAAGCATGGGTGAAAAAGAAATCTGTTCTTTTCTGCTCCCAACAGTTCCCAACCTTCTTTTACTATGTCCATCTTTCCAGCCTAGGTGGACAACAGGGAGCCTCTCCTGCAGCTTGGGGATGCGCATCCCCGGGACAAACCTCAGGGACCCTGCTGCCGCACAGCGCCTCCCAGTCCCTGTCTGCTCAGGCCTGGAGCAGACCTGGGAGCTGGAAGGCCATTCCAAATCACAATCAATCACTGAAACAACAAGTCTCTGCTCCACTTTGCAGGTGCTCTGGGAATGTTCTGTTCTGAACCTTGGTGGGGTGACCAGGAGAATCAGGATCCCCATTTAACAGAAGAGGAGCGCTGAGGTTCAGAAAGATGGTACAGGTTTGGGCTTTGGAAGGAGAATGATCAGGGAGAAGCTATTCCCCTGCCATTGGCAGGCTGTGGGAACCCCCACAGAGCCACTTAGCCTCATGCCTGGCCCAAAGTAGGTGGCCAGTAAATGTTATCTATGCACTGTCATCCCCAGGACCAGAGAGGCAGAAAATAACAGAGCTACAGCTCTGACCAAAGTCTCCTGGCCCTCATCCAGCAGCCCTGGGAGAGGATGGCATGGTGAGGAAAACAATCATGGGCAGGAATAAATCACTCCAGGTATGGCAGTTTCTCTGTGCCTCAAACAAGATAGGTGGTGCACCTTTATCCACGTAGACAGGTGAGACGGAACAAAAGGTCATGATCACAAGGGTGAAAGGTGGATGTGACCTCCCTCCAGCCCGAGGGTATTTCCAGGTAAACCTTTGCTCATCCTATAAGTAGGAATTATTTCCCAAGGCCTGGGAAGGAAGCCCACGGCTTTTCCCAATCCCTGCCTCCCAGCTCCTCCTGCTTATACTCTCCTTTTCCAGAAGATCTCGGGGCAGCATCTGGGCTCCCTCCCACCACCCTCTCCCTGAATGGTATGGATGCCGAGGCGAAGGTGACCGCCCTGAATGGTTCACCGTTCGGTGGTGCTAATTGGAGCTGCTCTGTGGTCTGGCCATGGAGTCCAGGGCTGGCCGAAAGCGTCTGGACAGCATCAGAACCACGAAAGAAAGACGTGTCGGAAGGACTCAGCCCCAGCAGCTGCCAACAGGGAAGGAAGATGCAAGGAACCAGACAGGAAGGGATGATGCTTTTCAAAATCAAGCAGTTTATATTAACTATAATTTTTTTACATTTCTCGACACAGCTCGGGAAGAGAAATGGATAGATTATCAAGAAAGAGTCAAAAGGACCTTCTAAGCTGAGCATTTTCTATCAATAATGAGCAAAGTAGTGCCATTAAGTATCATGTCAAATAAGCTACAAACAGCTGGATATTTTTAAGATTTTATTTATCTATTTGACAGAGAGACAGAGATAGGGAGAGAAACCAGGAGCGGGGAGGAGAGGGAGAAGCAGGCGCCCCACTGAGCAGGGAGCCCATTGTAAGGATCGGTCCCAGCACCCTGGGATCACGACCCAAGCCTAAGACAGACGTTTAACTGCCTGAGCCACCCAGGCACCCCAAACAACTGGATATTTTTATCAGTCATTACCACAGCACTGTTTTTATAAGCCCGCTACGTACATCTTATTACCCCTTGATTCCTACTCAGAGGACTCAGGAGAAATAATGCTTTCCTTGTTGTTGTCTCTTGGTTCCTTAAAATCTGTATTTCATAGATGAAACAAGTTATCTCACATGAGAGGTGCAAGGCTATAAAATCACCTAAGGGGTGAAATCACACCACAAAATGTGAACAATAAATAGCTTGTAGAAACACACTCACACACAAACTATCTAAGGAAGGTGCTATCTGCAATTTAAAAAAAAAAAAAAAAGTCAACGAGCTTCTAAAGAACACCTGATAAGGTAAAAGAGGGAAGACAGGACAAATGCGTGGAGCGAATGCATGGCTTTCTCAGGGAGGTCGCCCCCCACCCCAGGGAGCACAGAGCCCTGCGTTTACCTACCTGGACCATCCTGCATTCTCCCTTTGGGCAACGTAAGATCTTTACAATCATTGAAGACCTTTTTTCCCCTGTGTCCCTGTCCCCAGAAAGGGACCTTGACTGTTTTCTTGACTGCTATATTTCCAGTGCCTTAGCATGGTACCTGGTGCATAGTAGGGTCTCAATAAATATGTGTTGAGTAAGTGGATGGATTTCAGTCACCCTCTTTGTAAGATGGGACATTAGAGCTTACCCAGCATATATTGGTTTCTTTCTGGCCCCATGCTGGCCAACTCTGGCCAACTAAGGAAGCAGTAGGTCCCTTTCTTCCATCCCCAGCCTTCCTCCCATCACAACAAATTTGGCCATACAGCCTCTCTCAACAGACCGTCAAAGCAGCAAATGTCTGTTCTTCCCACCTCCTGCTCCACTGGAAACCGATTATAAATTTCCATCTGTTATTTCACCACTTTATATCCACTTCTGTCTCTTCTATCGGCCTCCAGAAGCCTCACCAGTAGCACCCGTGGTAAAGAGTAGTGTCCCCAGATAGACATTGAACCAGTGCAGGCCTGTTTCACCCCAGAGAGCTTTGAAATGCTCTCAGCAATCGGGGCCCAGCAACAGGAACAGCTGACCCTATGCTTCGGAGTGAACTCCCTCATTCACGCTGCAAAGACTTGCCAAGTTCTCGTGCTTATTACGTACTGGACACCCAAGAAAGACCATAAACAAAGCAGGGCACCTGCCCAAAATTTGCTCGCAGCCCAACAAGGGAGGGAGACAGATGAGCACGTGACTATACTGAGAACTCCCGAGAGAAGGAAGTTGAAGAGTACAGAGAGCTGCCATTCCTAAAAAATTTTAGTTTGTTTCTCATCTTAGTAAAATTAACTTTTCAGAGAAACATCCCTGCTAAGTACCTGGTGTCCCAGGTTTATGTTGGCATGTCTGAGCGTTGGCATGTCTGAGTCCTGCCTAGGACTTGCAGGACAATGGCAGTGACTCCGAGGAAGATTTGGCCAACAGAATACTGGGTGACAAGAGAAGCTGCCTGCACTCACCCCTCTTTTCCCATCAGCCCTTGCCCCCTCTCCACATTTCCCTCTCCCCGAGGTGGGGGGATGGAAGCAAGGGGCAGAGAGCAGGAGCCAAGACCAACCACATTACACATGAAGGCACCACATCTCGAGACATGCGATCATGAGATTTTACTATTTATGCCTCCAGAGCACCTGTATCCACCTTCTGAACCCCTCTGCACATACCCACAGGCAGGCACACACACCCATGCACACATGCACACACACACACGCACATGCACACACACACAAACTCTCCTCTAAACTGTTCAGGAACAATGCAACATTCAACTCCAAAGGGAAGGTGTGGAGGATCACCAAGGCAGGGGCAGGCAGCAGACATCAAAAGAGCCCAATACTGGTCCAGGAACCAAGGAGCAGAAAGAAAGTGCAAGCTGGCCCCGAGTAATAAGGATGTGCTGGGATTACTCCCAAAAAACAAGTGCTATGATTGGAGGTGTGGTTCCATACTCACCTCCACCAACTTCCTCCTGAAATAATGGCAATAACAGCAGTGAAGGTTTGTTGAGAGTTGGCATTATGTCAGGTGCAATAACCTATTTTACGTGAATCATTTCATTCTTCCAGCACCCCCAAGTCAGATATTATTATTATTATTGTTGTCGCCATTGCCATTGTTGCTGTTGTCCCATAGCCGTAGCTGTAACCACTGTGTTACAAGAGCTCCAACGTAACAATGGCTCCCAGGTTGAATCAAGACATTTTAAAGACTGAAAAGAGCATTCAATCTACTTTTATATAATGAAACTAATCATAATGATGGTGGCTATTCATAGAGCTTCTAGAAAGGACCAGGAGCTATGCCAGGTTTTACCTGTATTGCCTCTTTCAAACCTCCCTGTGATGTACAGCCTGAAATCACACCCATTTTAGAGATGAGGAAACTGAGCACAGCAAGGATAAGTGACACAACTAATGACTGGTACAGCATAAGTTATGAGTTAAAAATTAACTATGAGTTGAACATTGCTCTGCTTCATTCAGTTAGCATGATTCCACATCTTCCCTGGCAGCAGGGGTACCCAGCCCAGTGCCCCAATTAATGATGTTCTCCTTGGCGTTTCCTTTAGATTCATATGGTGTTTGCTCTGCACCCTCTGTGGCTGACCACTCGTATTATTTCCATCTTCTTCTTTATCATAAATATTCCTGCTCTGAGTATTTTGGTATGAATTAGTGTCTCCCTAATTATAAGGTCAAAGGGATGAGCAACTTCCTAAGTGGGCTTGAGCCAATTCCCAGTGTCTGGAGTAAATGTACATGTATCTAGCTCCTCCATACCCAGCACGTGGGATTTTACAGATGTTTTTATCATTACTGGGGGTGGGGTATTTTTGAGTGGGGGGAGCGGCAGAGGGAGAGAGAGAATCTTAAGCAGGCTCCATGCACATCGTGGAGCCCAACAGGGGGCTCAGTCTCATGACCCTGAGATCATGACCTGTGCCAGAACCAAGAGTGAGATGCTTAACCGACTGAGCCACTCAGGTACCCCTATCGTTACTGGTTTAACTATTAACACAAAATGCTCTTCATTGTTCTGCACTTACTTTCTAATGAAACCAAGCATTCCTCCACACAATATTTGTATCAGATTTCAGTTGCTGAATAACACATTGCCACAAAGTGATTGGCTTAGAACAACACTCATGCATGAGCTGATGGCTCCATAGTCCCGGCTTAGTCCTAGCACGGCATGGCTGGGCTCTCTACCCAGGGTATTTCATGAGGCTGAAGTCCACATGTTGGTGAGCTACACTGTCATCTGGATCTCCAGGCTGTCTTCTAAACTCATTGGCAGATCCAGGTCCTTGCAGACTCCTCACTGGCTGTTGGCCAGGGGTCAGTCTCAGCAACCTGAAGGCTCTCAGGTCCTCTCCAGATGCCCCCCACCCCATTCTCAGAGCTGGTAATGGACAGTGTCCCTTTTAAGGATTCACCTGTACGCAACACCAACCTGGGTAATCTCCCTTTCAACACAGTCACCTGATGATGGGGATAATCACAGGAGTGCTATCCCATCATATTCACAGATTCAGATGAGACTCAGGGGGTAGGGAGTATATGAGATGGGAATTTTGAGAACTGTTTTAGTTACCTCTTGCTGTACCAAATTACAAATTTAGTGGCTTAAAACAGCTATTCAGTTTTTTAGAAGATTTTATTTATTTATTTGTTTATTTGACAGAGAGAGAGAGAGATAGAGAGGGAACACAAGCAGGGGGAATGGGAGAGGGAGAAGGAGAAACAGACTCCCTGCTGAGCAGGGAGCCCAACGAGAGGTTTGATCCCAGGACCCTGGGATCATGACCTAAGCCAAAGGTAGATGTTCAACCGACTGAGCCACCCAGGTGCCCTGGCTTTAAACAACTATTATCTTACTGTTCTGGACATCACGAGCCTAACATGGGTCACCAGGGCTATATTCCTTCAGAGGCTCTAGGAGAGAATCTGTTTCCTTGCTTTATCTAGCTTCTAAAGGTTACATTCCTTGGCTCTTGGCCCCTTCCTCATCTCCAGGGTCAGCAAGTAGCATCTTCAACCCCTGTCTCCACCACCAAGTCTCCTTCTCTGACTCTCCTACCCCTCTTTCCCTTTGAGGGATCCTTATTATTACATTAGACCTGCCGGGTAGATCTCATCTCAAGACCCTTAATTTAATCACATCTACAAGGTCCCTTCTGCCAGAGCAAGTGAGGTATTTACAGGTTTCAGAGATTAGAATAAAAACATCTTTGGGGGCCATCGTTTGACCTACCATGAGGGCCATTTTAGGATCTTGTCTACCACGGTGTTTTGGGTTTTGTTTTGTTTTTTATTGCGATATAATTAACATATATAACACTTTATTTTCTATATTTGCATCAGAGGAATTCGGGCATTCTATCAATTTTAAAATGATATCCGTGAGGCTCCTGGGTAGCTCAGTCAGTTAAGCATCGAATTCTTGATTTCGGCTCAGGTCATGATCTGAGGGTCGTGAGATCCAGCAGCCCCCAACACCCCTGTCGGCTTCTGCGCTCAGCAAAGAGTCTACTCAAATTTCTCTCTCTTCTTCTGCTTGTGCCCCTCCCTTGGCTAGTGTGTTCTGTCTCTCTAAAATAAATAAATAGATCTCTTAAAAAATTAAAAAATGAAAGAAATAAAATGGTATCCGTAGCATTTCTTAACCTATTTTGCATGGATTATTTCAAATCGCTTATGTCTAAAATCTGTATCTCCACTGAGTCTCCTTTCTCTCTAATTTTGTTTTGTCATTTTTTGCTCATGGAAACCTTATTGTCTTTCAATGTTACGTGTTTGTCAGAAGTCATCTTGTTACAAATGTTATTCTCCATATTCCCTTGACACACAGAAGGACAAGACATCTTCTCTCCACAGCTGGGGCAAATGTGCTATTCTGTTCACTCCCTGATTTGCATTTTGTTTTTCTTCATTTCTCTCTTTAATTCTTTGGACCATTTGGAACTTCTTCAATGCATAAAAATGAAGTATAACACCAATGTCTCAATAATACTTCTTACTTGGAGGTGACTTTCAACACTGTGGTTTCATTTCCCATTTTTCATTTTCTCTATTCTGATAGTGAGAATCACTTCCTCAACCTATGATGTATCCCATGGTCACTTTCCAAAGCACAAATACTGGGTAATGCCACTGGCTGATTTTCAGTTTGCAATACACGTTTTAATGTTTTAGTTAGGAAAGTCCACCACCACTGCTACTCAGCACTCCCCCATCACCACCATCATCTTCATTAACTTCATCTGTACAACCTGGTCCATTTTTCTCCAGAGGGCTTCCACTGCCAATTCATCAGATTCTGCTAAATACTTCACTAAATTATTTTACTATAAAATGCAAAGTCATCTTTCCTATTTCTAAGCTTTCCCTGCAACTAAGGAGTTTAACTTTCCATTTCTTCCTGTATCTTCATTCTATGGAGGTTTCATAATTGTCCCTCAACACATTTTTCATTTGGTACTCTACATTTATTCTCGTGTATTTAAAGATTTTGTCATTGTCTCAACTCATTTGCTGTGTATGTCAAGAAATCCTAATAAGGAAAATGATCTTTCAATTCATTTCTATCTACAACTCAAAGATTAATTTCTGTGTATTTTTCCCAGTAGAGTAAATCCTTGACATTCATGATTGAATAGTCACAGTTTCAATAACTCTTGAGAGACCACGAAATAGCGTGGTATGTAATAATTTATCATTTTGCAAGGGCTCAAAATTGAATCACTCCTGCTACAAGGCTGCTAGGTAGGAGAAAGTCACTTTGCTAAGGGAAGTAGCCAGGAACATTGCATAAAACAATGCATAAAACATCCATCCTTCACCTTTCCCCAATCCTTTGCCTTGGTAGGTCACATGACCATTTGGACATTAAACGTCCTGAGAAATCTGGCAATAAATAATCTGTTTCATTTTGCTTAACTCAATATTTCTTTTTTTTTAAGATCTTATTTATTTATCTGATGGAGAGAGAGAGAGAGCACAAGTAGGCAGAGTGCCAAGCAGAGGGAGAGGGAGAAGCAGGCTCCCCCCTGAGCAGAGAGCGCAACACTGAGCTTGATCCCCTGGGATCATGACCCCAGCCGAGCCCACCTGAAGGCAGATGTTTAACCTACTGAGTCACCCAGGCACCCCATAACTCAGTATTTCTCAAATTATTTGAGAACAACCACTTTTCTTATGGTACACAGTGTACTATGAGACACCAGTTTGGGAAACAACGCTTTAATACTTAACATACAGAATGATTCTGGGTTAAAGATCATTTAAAAGGTTTCTGTCCCATTGATCCTTACTTTTTTTTTTTTTTTTTACAGAAGACATTATATATAATGGTCTTATATGCAATGGTCGATGGAGGGTTTTCTGAAGGTTTTGATGCTTATTCTGCACCAGAATACATTCAAATCACCGGCAAGTGGGATATTTTCCTTTCTTTTCCCACTTCTGTGCAATTTGTTTTCCCTTCTGCATAACAATTTCAGCAATTTTATATTCTGCCCTATATTTTATTTTATTTGTTCATTGAACAAGCACATCTGTAGTGCTCACTGTGTCTAAGTACTTTATTAATAACAACTCATACGTCATGAAATACCTCCCTGAGTTAAATACCATCATTATCACCCCAATGTACAGGCCAGAAAACTGTAGTTTCAAACGGTAACAAGGCGTTCTTGCCTAGATCTGATTTTTTAAGGAAACTGTCACAGGTAGTTTTATTTACTCATATTATTGGTCTTACAGTGGACATAAGTTTTATATTATGTAAAGGAAGAAAACCTCCATTTTCTATCACTTATTTTTTAATTTGCCTTTAGTCAACATTAAATATTAAAATGTTCTGATTACCTTTCTTGTCTCTATTGAAATAATTATGTTTTCTATCATTTTTCAGTGAATGTTAATAATGCATCATGCTAGCTTTGTTTTACTGAAGCCAACAGTCTTTGTTTATGGCAGATTACTTGTCTCCAAGTGTTGCTTTGTTTTGTGCATTAATATTAACATTTTAATTCCAAGCTCATAAATGAGTTGAAGAACCATTCCCTTCTGTAAGGGAGGGGGAGATACAAATCATATTTACCTCAGCCAATTCAATTTATCAATATTAATGAAGTGGCTACCATGTTACTCTGCACCAGACACTGTAGAATATGAAAGATTAAAAATGAGCATAATATGAGGACAAGGCTTAGCAGCAGAACTTCCAAGACCGTAAAGGAAAGAGAATCATGTTAGAGAAGACGATTTTGAGGACTTTGTATGTGCCTAGAATCTGTACTTAACAGGTGATTTCTGCTCCTCAATTTTGGTTTTCCTCAAAGACTTGAGATATTACTTAAGCAGAAGAGGCCCTAAATCAACTAGGTGAACACACAGGACTAATATGAGCTCTGTAAGGGCTTGCCTATATGCCTATCATGTAGCCAAGCACCAGACTCACAGTGAGTGCTCAATAAACAATTTTAAAATGAAGAAATGAGCCAGCTCTTTGACCAAACCAACATGATGAGGCTGGTTTTTCAAAGACATGGTGGCTAGAAATTTATTCAATGGGTCATCAAGAAAAGAAATGTTGCAAAGACTTTACCTTCATGTGAGGTCAATCTTGGGGGGTGGGAGGGACAGGGAGCTTGGAAAAGTGGGAACGGGATGGCAGACAGAGTCCTTGGGACCTGGAAAAAGAGATCAGAACTACCAGGTTTTCTGGAAGCTTCCACTCTCCTAGAAATAGAGCTGAGTGTATCTGCAGCCCCAGGTACTCCACCTGGACCTGTCACTTGGCCCTTTGCATCCCAAAACTCTCCAAGCTTGTGGGGTCAGGACTTCAGGACAACTAAGGAACACAGAAAAGATCTCACCTTCCATAATTGTCCCTGACAAGCCCTGAGCCAGTCCATCCAGCCGCCTGGTCCCTGGTGACCAAAATACGTTCAGACCCAGGAGAGCAGATGCTACATATGAACTGAATGGATATAGCCCATCAAGTGAGCAAATGCGTCACATGCACTTCTCTTTCCTTTCATCCTTATTCAAGTCTTCATTGCCTTCCCCAATTTCTCCCCCTTGCCCCTTGAGAAGTTCCTTTCCCTTTTCCAGCCCAACTCTATTTTCTCTTTTTTGGGCCCTCCTCCATCTCAGGTTCCAGATCCTCGCTTTGCCCCCACTCCAACTTCTCCCACTGGGCCCTTTGGTCCTCTCCCCTCTGCCTTTGCCCCTGCCCCGCCCCCTGCCCCCTCCCCTAGGACCCCCCTCAGGTGGCTGTGGATTCTGCGACTGCTTCCTTCTCGCCTCTCTCATCTTGGTGGGGTCCATAGCCAGCTCTCCTGTTGCTCAGAGATGTGGAGGCAGTTGCTAGGAGACAGTGAAACGTCAGTACCTGGCCCTCGAGGAAAAACAGGGAGCGAAAAAGGGAGAGAGGAGGGGGAGAGAGGAAAGGAAGGCGGAGGGAGGGGAAGGCCTGGCGGAAGCCACAAACCCCAGCAGCCTCAGCACCAGCTGAGTTTCGGGAAGAAGCATTCGGATTCTGTGAACTTTCTTCTAAGCATCCTCGCTCTGATTCCCCGTTTTGAGTAAAAGAAGGGGAACTGGCCAGGCACCCACCGGGAGAGCACAGGTCAGGAAACCACAGAGGCTGCTGCCCCGGGATCCAGGAGCCATGGAGGGGGAGAGGCCGGGGGAGGGGAAGTGCCCGGGAGGCAATCTGTTCTCCTGAAGCAGAGTGAGCGGGATTCCAGGATGAGGGAGGGAGACCCGTGTCTGCTGCAGATGGATGGCTGTGTCCTTGGAACAGAGTAAGTGGGCTCCCGGGGGCCTGTGGGACTGCAAAGCAAGACCCTGGGGTTCAGAAAAATGGGTCTGGATAAAGAAGCTGGGTGATTTCCCAGTGGGCGGGATTGAGGCTGGGAGTGCTGAGAAGGGAGGCAGTGCTAGACCAAGGGGGTGAGGGAGGACAAGTGAGGACAACCGGGGCCCCCGGAGGATGTGGGGGCCACAAAGGATGCGGGGGCACGGCGGGGCTGAGCACCGGGTGTGTCGACTACGTGCAGCCTCTCTGCCTGACCCAGTGTGGGCGTGGGCTCACACCGGGGGGCCGAGTGGGGCGCTGGTAGAAAGGGCACTGGGATTGGGGTGTGCATGGGGGGAAAGCAGGGGGCGGGCTGGAAAGGGGGCTCTGCAGGGGAGCTTTTACAGAAGAAAGCTGGACAGAAAATTGGGAGGTGTGAGTGCAAGGCAGGGCAAAATGTGGGGGGTTCACAGGAGAACAATGTGCGTGAGTGCATGTGTGCGTGCGAGAGAGAATGAGAGAGAGAGAGAACGAGGGAGAGGCAAGAGAGGGAGAGGGGAGTGCTAACCGGGTCTGAAAAGGCTATGCAAACGACCTGCGTTTGTGTGGCTGCTTTCCTAGAGTTGTTCAAGGGGGAGCTGTTTGGTGCGGAGGGGCGAGGCTCGGAAGAGAAGCGAGTGCGTCTCGCCCAGGGCAGAGCCCGGGAGCAGGGCGACCACAACGTGACGGTGGGGTCTGAGCGCACTGCTTCCCCCGCCTGACCCACAGGGCGCAGAGAAGTCTGTGGCCGGTGCCAGAGAGGAAGGGGCGCAGGGAACCTAGGAGGGGATGGAGGGGAGGAGAGGGCGCTGGAGATCTCTGCCTGAGTGCTTTCCTTGTTGACAGAGAGAATTCTGCCCCCGCCTGCTGAACACAGAGCTGGGCTGGGAGAGAGGCATGGGCTCAGGAGAAGTCGCCAAAGCGGTCCCAGCTGACCCCCATCCTGCGCCTCCAGGACACATGGCTCTTTCCAGCCTTGGCAGGCGACAGTGGGTGCCACTCAGAGTCCTCCCCAACCTGGGGAAAGAAGATCCTTCTTGGGGATTTCAGTAGATGCCAAGGCTGAGGACTCAGGCTTTCAGGAGGCCCATGGAGACCCACTCCCCACCAAGCTCCCTTCCCAAAACACCCACCCCGGGACCCCCTTGGACTCGAGCCCCCTGGGCCACTGGGAGGAATGGCTTCTGAGACCTCTAATGCTGGAGACCCAGATGCAGCCCTGGCCTCCTAATTGGTCCCAGACGTGGGACAGGGATTTTAGACGTACCAGGACCTTCAACAGCACCTTTCATGTCCTTTCCCCCCACCCACCACCACCGCCTCTCCGACATAGTACCGAGAGGAAGCACCCAGCAGTCATGGGTGAGAGGAGCACAGAGCTGCAGGGACCCTTCCACGACCTGCTGGCCGCGGGTCCAGCCCCGTCCTCGGCTCCCTCCTCTCTCAAGTTTTGATCGTCTTCTCAGACCCTGAGGGACCTCAGCTGGATTTACTGTCCCCTGGGCTCCCAAGGGGGATTCCTGGGGATCTCACCCAGGGAGCCCTCTGGTGCTTAGAGGCTCTGGGGAAAGGTTTGAGACATGACACCACATGCCCAGGAGCCCCACCTTCCAGGACGCTGGCCCAGACGTAGCTCTTTCTGAGCCACGGGCTCTTGATTCATGGACAGAGCCTCCGCCTCAGTGGGCTCCCTACGGCCCTGCTGTTGCCAGTTCCCTAAGATGGGCGACGCCTGGTCCCAGCTGCCCTGGCCTGGGCCCCCGCACCCAGCCATGCTGCTGGTCTCCCTCCTCTTGACAGCCGGGCTGATGCGCTCAGATGCCGGCACCAGCTGCCCCGTCCTTTGCACATGTCACAGCCAGGTGGTGGACTGCAGCAGCCAGCGGCTCTTCTCCGTGCCCCCAGACCTGCCCATGGACACCCGCAACCTCAGCCTGGCCCACAACCGCATCGCGACCGTGCCGCCCGGCTACCTCACCTGCTACATGGAGCTCCGGGTGCTGGATCTGCGTAACAACTCCTTGATGGAGCTGCCCCCGGGCCTCTTCCTCCACGCCAAGCGCTTGGCACACCTGGATCTGAGCTACAACAACCTCAGCCACGTGCCGGCCGATATGTTCCAGGAAGCCCACGGCCTGGTGCACATCGACCTGAGCCACAACCCGTGGCTGCGCAGGGTGCACCCCCAGGCCTTCCAGGGCCTGGTGCAGCTCCGAGACCTGGACCTCAGCTACGGGGGCCTGGCCTTCCTCAGCCTCGAGGCCCTCGAGGGCCTGCCGGGGCTGGTGACCCTGCAGATCGGCGGCAACCCCTGGGTGTGTGGCTGCACCATGGAGCCGCTGCTGAAGTGGCTGCGNGGGGGGGGGGGGGGGGGGGGGCAGGACGGGGCGGCCGTGGGGACAGAGGGTCTTGCCTCACTGCAAGCAAAGGCTCCAGAAAACAGGGAGGGACTGAAAGCTCTTCGCAGCCGGCGTGTGCCCCGGTCTCCGCTGGCCTCTGGGTGCACCAGCCCCTTCACTCCACCAGGATCATCCATGAGGTGCTTTTGTGCATGCTGGGCACCAGGGACACACTCATTAGTGTAACACACCCAGCCCTTGCCTCTGTGGCACTTAAGACCTAAGGAGGCAGACAGATAGTAAACAAGAGTAGCTAACAAGAGACCGTGTGTTCTGAGCTCTCACCCTGCCCTAAGAACTTGGCATGCATTCTCTAGCCCGCTTCGATGACCCTCGTTTGGCAGGGGAAGAAACTGAGATCTGGGACAACGAAAAGACTCGCCCAGGGTCACTCATTCAGAAAGTAGCAGGGCCATGGATAAAACCCAAGTTTATTTGATTTCTAAGCCCCATTCTACTCTACTCTCCTCTCTGCTTTTTAAGTGTTCTGAGTGCTGGGGAAACTCAAAGAAATAGAAATGGCTAACACTCTTTATTTTAGTACTTACTATCTGGCAGTATTTACTATTATGCTTTATCCCAAGCTTATTTCATATTTAGCTCATCTCATCCTCATAAGAACCGTGATGAGACCCCCACACACACATGCTACTCTATAGAGAAGGAAACCAAGGCACAGAGAGGTTCAGTAACTTGCCCAAAGCCACACAGCTGTTAAGTGTTGGAGTTAGGATTCAAACCCTGGCAGTCTGGCCACCTTCTGGCTATATCCTGAAGAGTCAGGTCCAAAGTTAACAGAAAGAGTCAGGGCAGTGTTCTGACTGGCCAAAGGGCCTCAGCAGAGCTCTTCAAGGTTTGGGCATGGGGTGGGGAGTTGAGAAGAGAAATGGATGTGGCAATTTAACCAGCCAATGCCAACAGGGGGTACACTGGGGACTGAAGAAGTCTGAGTCACATAGGCCTGATGGGCCCTGGCCTCGCCCAGAGGCAGGCAATGTTCAGTTGTGGCCCCCAGTCACCAGCTTTCTTGTGTGGCAGCATTGAGCCTTGGCACTGGCCTGCAGCAGTAGAACAAAATGAAATAACTGAGGGCGCCATCTCAGGGGCTTCCCCAGAGCCTGGCTCAGAGTGTGTTCAAGAGGAGCGATGCTGAATGAGGTAGGAGGGAGAGGAGGACTGAGTGGGGAGCCCAAGACCAAAATAGTTTGGGGGGGCTGTGGGTCACGATTCCACTGTTTCTACACGGCTGTGGGAGGAAGTTCTCTGGGACCGAAATAGCTGGGGACGAGATGGGGCAATGTTAGGGGGCATAAGGGGAAGGCTTCCTGGAGCGGTCTCCCCACCTGCTCACCCTCTGCAGGCTCCACGTCCTCTCCTCTCTCCTGTGCACTATGTCCAGAAAGGGCACTCTGGAGCACAGCTTCCACCGCACCCAGGGGCTCCCTCTTTTCTGTGACCTCGGAGGCCCCAGCTGCCCTTCAGAAGAAGCACAGTCTCCCATCGAGCAGGAGAGGGGTCTGCGATCCCATCTGTGCAGCCTCATGACAGTGCAGATGAGGGACTCGAGTTCCAGACTAGAAACTTAGGTCCCCTGTTCACCACATCACACTCTCCAGGATAGCTCCTCTTGGGTGCAAAGAACTTGCCAATGTGGGTAGGACCAGGTGATCATTTTCCCCTTGTCATCTTTTTCTTCTCTGACTATTATCCATGGTTTCTGGATAAGTCCCAACAAAGGGGGATATAAAGGTGCCCTTGGGGCCTAACTCCACCTCACAACTGGTCCCTTGACTTACCAGAGAGCTTCGTCATTCCTCGGGCTCTGATCCTGAATTCCCTCAGGGTCCTGCCAGCTGCCCTCAGAGCCTCCTCTGCTGGGTCCATACCAATTTCCCTCAGTTCCCCCACATTCTCCAGTGTCACATGGTCTCGCCACCACCCCAGTCACGCAAACAATAGATTTTGGAGTTCAGCATCTTCAGTTCCAAGAGGCGAGCCCTTGATGGTCAACTCCAGACACGATCTTGTCCTGAGCAGGGTCTGGAGTGCTATACTTGTAGCCTCCAGGAACCCCTCCACCTGGAGTTTGGAGCAGATTGCTTCTTCTTCCCAAAACTGACTCTTCATTTCTAAGGACAATGATGTTCATCCATTTGTCAAAAGGGTCAATCAAAATCCATCATTTTATTCTTTGCCCTCAAAAACTACAGGATGAATAAATAGCATTTATGTACCACCTAATTTAGAAAACTTCATATTGGCTCTCTTAGACAATTTAGGCTGAATTATCCCCTCCTTAAGGAGGGAGAGCATGAGAGCCAGAAAGTTTAAAAAAAAAAAAAAAGACTTGCCCAGGGTGAGAGCTTGATAATATTTATCCACTGAGAAAAGGAATGACTGCCTGCTGGAAAGCCCATGCTTTGTACTGAATAGCAGAACCACTACCTGCATGCCACACTCACCTCCAAGGCAGAGTAAGACGAAACCATTGACAACCATCATGCAAGTGACCCTGGAAGGTGAGGTGGGACCATCAGTGATGGAGAGAAAAGTAACCCCACTGAAGCAAACACCCCTCCTACAGAAGTCGATGTGGAGAATATGACACTCACTGACCTGTCCAGGAGACAAGCTTAGGATAACAACAAAAGCACACACTTACATAGTACTTATTATCCACCAAGAATATATTATTTATGTATGTTAACTCACTATAACCCAATGAAATAGATAATCTTATTATCCTCATTTTACAGTTGAAGAAAGCAAGACACAGAGGGCTTAAATAACTCACCCACAGTCACACAACCAGTGTGCAGTAGAAAGGGGATTTGAACCCAGACCAATATCTTCACAGCCCATGCTCATAACCCTATACTCTACATACCTGGAAAATCCACATGGGATAGTAGAATGACCCAATGCTTAAAAATTAGACAGAGTCATCCATCCACACATTCACTTAACAAAGTTTCATTGAGCACTTTCACAGATAAGAGACTGTTCAGAGACTAGGGACACCATGGGGAAAACTTATATTTAAGGGAGAGGAGACTGGTAATAAGAAACTGTAAGACATGATAAAATACTATGGAGAAAAATTAAGCAGAATGGGGAAGTGGAGAATGCCTAGAGAAAGGTGATGTGGAGTTACTATGTTATATAGAATCATATAGAAAGGCCCCATTTAATAAAATGATATTTGAGCAAAGTCCCCAAGGAAGTAAGGGATGGAGCTGTGCTGAGATTGAGGGGATAAATCAGACAAATATAATAGCTCCCCCTCTCCACCCTGAAAAGGGATGTGCTTAGATGATGGAAGAAAGATCAAAAGGTGTATGTGGATGGAGCAGAGTGAACAAGGAGCAGAGGGAAAGAGATGAGAAGTGTTCTTGTAGCCCACAGTGAGGACCTTGGCTTTCATTCCATGGGAAGGTAAAAAGTCAGGGGAGGGCTTCAAGCATAGAGTATATGACAGGACTTCAGGTGTGAAAGATACCGATCGAACTGTGTCAAGATGGCTTAAAGGCAGAAGCCATAAACCAGTTAGGAGGCTATTATAAGAGATGCTGATGTCCCATGAAACCACCAGATCTACCATCAGCAGTGACTACTGGACTTGAGAGGCAAGTTACTAAACTCTCTGAGCAGCGATCTCCACGACTATAAAAACTGGCATAAAAACTCTTGATTCAAGGGTTGTTGAGGAGAATAAAGAAGGTAAGTAAAATTGTTGACACATAGAAGAAACTCAATTTTAAAAAATCCCAAATACTCTTGGGAGGTGTGGGGGACTATCCATTCCACTCTCTTTCTCCTCCAGCCCCTCATCATTCCTGGGTTCTATGTTGCAGATTCTCAGCTGGCTGAGTGCCGGGGACCCCCTGAAGTTGAGGGCGCCCCACTCTTCTCCCTCACTGAGGAGAGTTTCAAGGCCTGCCACCTGACCCTGACCCTGGATGATTACCTCTTCATTGCATTTGTGGGCTTCGTGGTCTCCATTGCCTCTGTGGCCACCAACTTCCTCCTGGGCATCACAGCCAACTGCTGCCACCGTTGGAGCAAGGCCAGTGAAGAGGAAGAGATTTGATGTGGGCGCCTGATGTCCCTCCATGCTGCTGGCCACCACTGCTGCTGACCACCAGACACTGCTCACTCTGGTTCTTCGTGCCCTGGTCACCTCTGTCATGACCCAAACAAGGTCAGGAAACTACCTTTGTGTGATCTTCAACTATGGGCCAGACACTGTGGCAAAACTGGAAATGTCTAATGACTCTGACCTACTCCCTGCCCCCAAAGCTTTTACCTCTAATGGAAGAGTGAGATTCAAAGACTATTCCCTGTAAGACAATTTGTCAACACTCTTAGCACATAGTTATGCAAGCCCAGAGGAGGGATCATCAACTGTGCTTAGGAAGTATAAGAGAATTATAAGAATGGAGGCAATTTGTGAACTGAGTCATCAAAAAATGTCTGCTTTGTCAAGAAGGGTAGACATGAACAAATGACAGAGGCCAAAATATGCATGGTGTGTTGAGAACAGCGACTAATCCTTGTGACTTAAGTGTATAGAGCAGGTGTGGCCCAGGACCAAAACTTCCCTCTGACACCCAGTCTTTCAGCTCCTGGAGTTGCCCACCACTGCCTCCAGAGGGAGAGAACACCTCTGTGCCAGCCCCTTAGGACTCCTCCTTCCAGGAGCTACCAGGTGAGACCACCTCCTATTGACTGCCTCCATATTACATCCACCAATTGCAGCGGGCCAGTGAAGTCCCAGGTACCAAGCTGAAGTACCTACCCTTGTCCCCTGCCTCTCACTCAAGCTTTGGTTTCAGAAGAGGGAAGTAAGAAGTCCAGCAATGGGGCAGCAAGAGTCTTAGCACCTTGGTGCTCCTAATCTTGTGACTGTTCTTGCCACGGTGCTCACACCAAAGGATCTCACCAGAAAAGTGCACTGTAGCATGCGGGTCGTCAAGACTGAAGGAGGAGCAGGCCACCACAGTTATGACTGTAGTAAATTTTCTCTTTCTCCCAAGCAATTCACCCATTTAAGCATCAGGGTATGAGAGCTATTAATTACCAAACACTTGCCAGTGTCAAGCACTGTGATAAGCTCTCCCCACAGAAAATTCCCTTTAATGCACACATCAATCTTGTGAGGTAAGCACTATTGTTCCCATTTTATAGATGAGGAAATGAAGGCTCGAAGAGAGTTGAAAGTCACATGTTGCTTAACAAGCAAAATAAATTCTGTGCTCTTTCTACCCTATCCAAGCTGGGAGCATCACAGTTCCCTCTAAAGTTACGTAAGTTCGAGTTCAAGTTCTGCTAATGAATAAGTGTTCCCAGTAATGGCCAGGCACCCTTTGGGGTACTTTTAAACCTACTGACTCACTTATTTCAATTCTCACAGCAACACTGCCTGGTGGTCTTTATTATTCCCATTTTACAGATGAATTAATTGTAGAGAGCTAAGTATCTTACCCAAGGTTATCTGGGTAAACTCTAGAAGGAAGGTAATAGGCAACTCCATTTAGGGAAACTGTGTCTAATCAGTCCATCAAAAACCAAGTAACTTCATGTGCAAAGCACCATTATCATCATGGCTGCTGTCATCTCCATCCTCGTCATCAGCCTAGTCAGCTGCTTCCCTGTATTTGTTCAGCACTGGACAGCTCCTAACATGCTGTTAGCAGCATTCTTGACTTTTCACAACCCCGTGTGGGAGGCAAACCAGACATAATTACTCCTATTTTACAGACTGGAAAATAGAGACCCAGGAGCAGGCATGACTTGCCAAAGCAGTTAAGTTGGGACTCAACTTCAACTCGGTTCTCTCTTCAGCTTTCCCAGATGCTTGGGGAAGAGAAAGCCCCTGATGGCCGGGTAGTGGGGTTCTTGGATTCAGCAGCCATAAATGTCCAGTAGATCGGCTAAATAAAAGGCAGTAAACCAGCTGCTGCACAAAGTGAGATGCCGTCACTGTAGAGCAAATCACAGCCTCTGAAACACAGAAGCAGCACAAATAACACCTGAATAGGAGTCATCTGCCTTGCAAAGTGTAAATAACACTTTAGAACTAGTGGCCATGGTGGCAGTCATGCAAAAAAGAAGTTCTTTGGGAAACAAGAGAGGAAGCTGTGCTAACCCCTCCTACTCAAGCCCTGCTGTGTTGTGTTTCAGGAGATACAAAGGGTGCAAGAAAGCTGTGGGGTGAGAACCTCATCAGGATAGGGGAAAACTTTAAGGCACAGTCCAACATGTTGCTAAGGATGGCCAGGATAAAGCTTAAAGCAAGGGCTTTAAGCTCCAACAAGTTTGCATCATCCCATCCTCCTGGAAAAGGAATAAAGGAAAATAACATGTCAAATTCCAAGAAGTCTTCACTTACTCATGCTTCCCTGAGCTAGTCAACCAAAAGAGCACCCAGAAACTTTGCTAGGCCTGGGGTACATGAACCTTGTATCCCCTGCATCTCACTAACAACATTTGGGCAAGAGCCTGCCTCTGTGACATCTGGACCAGAACTGTACCTGCTCTCTTCTTCCACTATATCCAGACTGCTCTTCACTAATCAAACTAACAGCTTAATGCATTTGGAGAGGAATTTAGAAATAATAGGCTTGAAGCAAATAGCCTCCCAGAGAGGGACACCATATACATCTATTATAATCTCCTAGAGACTCTTACTTGCTGAAATATAGCTAATATATTTTAAGATATGTACCTTTTTGCATAGAACTAGAACCAGACAAGACATCAAATGCCCCTTGAATTCAAATGTCCTTTCTAATGAGACTATTTAGTCCCCATTAATGGCAAACCTCTCTAGGTAGGATACATGACATTCAAAGAACAGATTCTTCTCCAGCTGCTAGAAGGTCCTCAGTTAACTAAAGCACAATGATAAAATTCCTTGCCTGCCAAGGAATTCCATGTCTCCCACCACTACACCACCATCTTGTGCAGGCTATCAGAAGCAAGCTTCTGGAAGAACTCGTTTCTAAAAGTAATATAACTGCCCTAGTTGTAAATGTTCACACAACTCTGTTAACCAAGAAACCATGATGGTATCCCTACAAACCTTGAATAAGTTTTTTCCAGACTAGTTAACATGTAAGTGTTGGTATCTCTGAGTCCATGTGTCTGTTCATGAGGTTCCATGTACATTGGGTATCTACTGATATGGGGCCAATCTCTTTGGAACTTAAGTTCAGTTCTCTGACACAGTATACTCGCCATCTGTTTACTGCATCACTTGATACACTAAGATGGAATAGCATTAGGGTTGGGTTAGGGATAGCTGCTCAGAAAAATATGAAAAGGGAGAAATAGGTGGCTGAGGCAACCTAGCAACAGCCTGACTGCTTCCCTTCATTCTCTATCCCTCAGAGATTTGTCCTATCACAGAAGCTTCCTTCATGCTGGGCCTGAGAGTATCAAAGTTTAGCTAACCAACAGGGCTATGATGGTCAAAGCCTGGACCAAGAAAATTGTTCTTTAGAAAAGACCCCAATCTGCACCACACCACTCTGGACCAGTTGCTTCTGGTCACCCTCAGACAAACCCTCACCCGTTTCTACCTTCCCATTGGGATTACCAGGAAATCCTGCACAAGTAAGTCCCCAGAGTTGCTATAGAGTTTGTGAGCTCCTTTCAAGGAAGATGGCTTATGTAATTTGAATAGACCAAGGAAGGTATTTCTTTTCAACCACCAGGAAAGACCTAAAACCTTCATTTTCCTTATAGATGTCTTTACTGATATTGCTCTGACATCCTTTTCAGCTCTAGAAGAGTATAAGGAGATAGCTTTACCCATTCCTCAGAAGAACAATTTCCTAAACTAGAGAAACTTGTCTGCTCTACCCACCTTGGAAGGAGGCAAAAGGGAAGTGAAGGAGGCAAGTTGCAAGGTTTTGTGTAAGTCACCACCATGTTTGCCATAGCACTGGGTGGAGAGCTCTGGATCCACTGAGCTCTCAGTTTTTCTAAGCATTGTCCTGTGGAATGCTGATGTCTGGGGCTGGGAGGGTTAGGGAGGGGTGGGGAAAGGGAAGATGCCAATCTTTGTATAGAGATGATTTTACAACCATGCACTTTTGTAACTGTGAAAATTTTTTCATAAATGCACACTAATAATAAAGAGTGTATAGTTTAACAAAATTTCTAAGGAGTTGTGAAGGGAGGGAGAGGGAGGAAGACAGGGAAAGAGAAAGAGAGGGGGGGGAACTAGGAAGAATCAAGAGAATGTCTGCCAAAATATACACACAAAAGGTCTATGGGGAGGGAGTAGATGGGAATAATTAGGAGACGTGCCAGCCATGGAGGGGCATGTGTGGGAGTAGAAGGAACATCACAGAAGCATATTTCTACCAGGCAAAAAAGAATACGCATGTGTCTGTATGCACACACCCCTATGTGTAGGCATATTTTGCTGCCTGAAATTACACAAAAAAGAGAGCATATGTCTTATACATGTTGGTGTTTGCAGCTTGGGTCATCTATAAAACATGCCAAGGCAAGTGGGTGTGCCTACCTAATTAGCATCACTAAGGAGCATGTGCAAGGGAGATGGCCCACATCAGCTGTGTGGGCATAAGGACCCTAGCTTAGGCATACAGGTAAACCAGGCATCTAAATGCATGGTGTAGGGGCTAGATGATGCCATCACTGGTATAGATTTAGTCTCTGTTCTGATAGGTTAATAAAGAAGGGAAGGAATTTTCAATGTCTTGCGTCTTGCAAATGTTACTTACACCATTGGAAATGAGATGATTGGACAGTGTACTCTGGGGAAAAGGACCCAAAAAAGGAGCGAAGCGTACTCCTATAAGAACGATGGCAGCCATTTTTTACTCAATACTCTAAAGAGGACGTGGCTCGGAGCAGGAAGTTAATCCAAGCAGGAAGTGGATCTGAGCAGGAAGTGGATCCAAGCAGGAAATGGCTCTAAACAGGAAGTGGTTCCTTCCACCAGTAGGGATTTTTGCCTTCCTGTGTGCCTCCCACTCTAATTGCTACAGGGTATGGACAAGTGCTGCACTCGGAGAGTAAAGCCACTAATAGGAACACAGATACTGGCTCAAAACACTCAGACAGAAGGACAAAGAATATGCCCAACCATAACCAATGTTTTCTGAAGTAAACTGGAGAGATGCAAAATATTTCTCTTAAAATTAAGTACTTAATAGAGACTATACTGAACAAGTACAAAATCAAACATAAGCGTCATGGAATAAGCAGATATCTCACAGAAGTCCCAGCCTTATATATTTTCTTCAATGTTGTCCTTAGGGCCAAGCATATACCTAGCAATTTATGACGATATAAGTTTACTGAGTATGTGCTATGTGCCAGATGCCGTGCTGATCACTATACATGGAATGATTCACTTAATTCTCACAACAACCCAAGATAGGTACTATTATTATAGCCATTTACAGATGTGGAAACGGAGGTTCAAAAAAATCAATACATGTCCAAGAGCACACACCTAGTAAGTAGGAGATCTGGGTTTAGGCATTCAATAATACCTGAGGACTAACTGACTTCAGGGGACAAAAACCCCCATAAGACATAGAAAAAATCCAGTCTCAACCAGAAGTAAGTTTCAGCCACAGAGCTCCCCTACAGTCATCTGGTGAGAGAAAATTAGAGGGTAATTAATAGGTAACACCAACACATATTCTGTATGTTTCATTGCATATAGATTTACACTTTACAAACAAAATTGTTTGAAACCCACAGACAATAATGTAACGTGAACCCATGAAAGGAATAAGCCTATCCATTGATATGATCATTGTGTTGAGAGATAAGGAAACTGAGAAAAAATACAACCAAGCTAAAGAGTTGATCTATGCGTTCAGAGCTCAGAGTATCTATCAGAAATCACTGCTACAGGATAGATTCATCATTAGAGGGATAAGAGGGAGTGGTGGAAAAGAGCTACTGCCCATGGGAGGTGGCTAAGAGGTTACCTGTGAAGAAAATGTTGGCTATTTTGTGTTGCTGCCCATTACCCCCAGCCCACTCACCATGGAAGGCAGAGATCATAGACTTAAAAAGCCACTACAAAAGGGTTATAGAAGAAAAGAATATTATCAGATGTGGTCCCCACAGCTTTATACTTAGCTCATGGAATCATTTAGGAGTACAAAGCATGGAATTCTAGAAAATACATAACAATGTGACTGATTTTTATAATATGGGGGGTTCTATTCCTATAACTGAGCCAGTATTCAAAAGAGATCCCTGTGGATATAAATGAAAAGCCAAAACCATGGAAATGGTTGATACAGGACTCTTAGATGGTCAAGAGTTAGATTTCCATATAAAGGAGTAGTTTATGCCTTCATTCATTCAAAAATATTGATCACGCCCCTCCAAGTGCTAGGCACCTGAGTCACATGCAGGGTATATAGCAATGAACAAGATAAAATCCCTGTCCCTTGGTGCCTACTCTCTATATGGGGGTGGACTGGGGGTTGGGGGAGGGGGATCCAATGTTAAACAAGAAAAACAAATAACTCCAGATGATGACAAGTGCTGCAAAGAGAATAGAGAAAGTAGAGGGTTTGGGGATGAGGTTGAATAAGTAGGCCCAGATCATGTACGTCCTCATGGACCCTGGTCAGACTTCACATTTAATGTAATTGTCAAGACGAACTACTGGAGGGTTTTAAGTAAGGGAGTGACATGACCTGATTACACTTTCAAAGGCCATTCTAGATGCTGTATGGCTAATGCTCAACAGTTGGGAAGGAATGTAAGCTAGGAACCAGGAAGGGGTCTCCTGTGTGAGTCTGGTTGAAAGATGTTCTAATGGGTACCAGTGTTGGAGGCAGATAAGGAAACAAGCTGAGGGCAGATTTTAGAGGCAGAACCAATGGGACTTGCTGATGTATTGGATATGAGGAGAGAGAACAAAAGAGCAATCAAGAATAACCTCTATTTTTTTTTTTACTTGAGCTGTAGCTATGCTCAGCAAGACCCAAGTAGCAAAAAGGCTGTCTCAATTCTATGAAAAAAAAAAATACAAACAGCCAACAACCAGTAAATCAGAAAACCCTGATGAATAAGTTGGAAGGAGGAAGGGGGAAGCAGATATACAAACAGATTCATAATGTCAGGAAACAGCCCAAACCTTAGAGCTCAGAGATGGTAAAAAAACATCTGAACAGACAGCACTGGTTTAAATGCTCTGTATCAGTCCCAGGGTCCCAGCGGATGTTGAATCCACTGGAGCTTCAGGGACTGGGTTAAAACCTAGATGATCAGCAGCATTTTCAGATAGTGCAGATAGATTTGCAGCTGTAGTAAAGTGCTAGGAGCAGAGCATCAGTCTAAAGTGCTTTCCTAGAAGGAAAGTATAAGACTCCCTCAGCTGCAAAGAAGCAAATGCAGGATACAAATTATATTTGAGATGGGCCCAGATATGTCTGAAATGGGAATATTACATAGAATCATATCAGGAAAAATGGGAACAAACAGTTCGTACTCATCTTAGCCAAGGAATGAAATGGTGATGGTGACGAGCCAGGCTTCTCAGGATGATGCTAATCCTGTGAACGTTCATAACCACTACCGACTTTTGTGCACTTACATAGTACCACATATGCACCAAGCAAATTACCTGCAAGAGCACATTGGTATCTCCCTGGGAGAGAGCTGCTACTGAGAAATGGAGAACAAAATAAAGAGCATGGACTAGGGAGCCACACTGCCTACATTCAAATCCCAGTGCTGCCACTTGGTAGCCATGTGACCGTGGACAGATGACATCACCTCTTTGTGTTTGAATTTCTGTTCATTTGAAGGGACCATGTTAGCCACTTCATTGGGACTCTGGAAGGATTAAATGAGTTCCTATATGGAAAAGGCTTGGAACAGTGCCTGGCACAGTGTGATAGTGACTTCTGTTAGCTTCCTTCTTTTACAGAGAAAGAACTAGAAGCTGAGACATGTTTGTAAAATTTGTCTAAATCACACAGCTGAAACGTGACAAAGTGTAAATTCCACATCTGACCTCCCAGTCCAGTGTCATATACCAGAGTGGTCACAGGGGCCAGCTGTGAGAACTAGTCTCCAAACAGGGGACTCAGTGAACCATGCCTCCAATATTCACTCTCTTGAGTAGTCCACTCCCATGCTGAATCTGGGCTGGCTCTGTGACTCGATTTAACCGAGGGAAGGTAGCAGATGCTGAGCAGACCTAATCCTTAAAAGGACCTGACAGCTTCTGCTTGTGTGCTTGTGGGAGCCCTGAGCTTCCATGGATTAAGTCTGATCCATGGAGACGGATGGAGAGTCCACATGGAGAGACCACGTGGAGAGAAAATAGGCTCAGGCATTCCAGTGTGCCAGCTGAGCCCAGCTTTCTAGCCAAACCTTCCAGGCACCAGACATTTTAGTAAATCTGTCTTGAACCTTCCAGCCCCAGTCACACTCTGATCACAGCCCCAAGCAGGACCAGTCAAAGAAATGCCAAGCTAAGCTTCAGGGGTAACCACTGTTGCATTAATTAAACAAGAGGGCCATTAGATTGAGGTGGCTTTAATGCCTTAGTCACCTGCAAGAGCAAACCAAAAACTAAGCCTGCAATGCCTCAAGGTCAAAAAATGAAAACCTAAGGACAGCCAATTGCAAGCAGCCAATGAGTCATTCCCAAATAAGGCAACCGCTGAAGCTATAGTCACTCAGATTATTGCTTTGCTTCTGTGCCTTTTCCTCACTACCAAGTTGGCACTGCCCTATTCAAATTGACTTTCGCTCAAATAACCTCTACAATTTTTTTGATAGGCCACAGTTTATCTTTTAACACAGCTAATTTATTGTTTTAAGCCTCTTTGTTCAGGGCCATTTGTTATGCAGCTATCCACATTGAAACACCATCCTATAAGGAAAAGACCTACTAAGGACAAAATTGTGTCAGCAAGGTAAGCCTGAAATCCAGAATGGCCATTCCACCCCTAAAGCAAACTACAGAGAGGAGAACGGCACACACTTCTGGGTCCAACAACCCAAGTGCAACAGTTACCAGTTGGATAAGATTCTCAACATTTCACTGATTCATTCTGATCTCTGTATAATGGGGATGCCCCCTGTCTCCTAGCACTGCATAGTGTTTCGGTGATCTAATCCCTACTAACGAGCTTAGAGCAGTGCCTGGCGCCTTGTAAGAAATCAACGAAATATTAGCTACTGTTATTTTTTAATACTAAAAAAACTATAATTATACTAGATGTGATTAATTTGGCCAGTGCAAGGGGCCCATGAAATCCTCAGTCCTAGTTTCTAACTTTTTCAAGAATAACATCACTGGAAGTCTGTATCACTTGCCTTTACTTTAGGAAATGCTAGTGCACAATACTGTAATGGTCTATGAACAAAGTTTGACGAGGACAACTGAAATTAATAAAGAGAAGAGTACAACCCATCTCCTACTGGTCTTGAAGGGTATGGACATCCCAAATGGCTACTGTAAAATGCGGTCGAGAAACACAACATGACAGCATGCTTTTCCCCCAAAGGAAAAGTCATTTACAACTCGGATGCAAAGTATTATGTGACTCCTTCCGTGCAAAAGTTTGAAAACCCCGTTCCAGTCCATAATAGTGGAAGCATATGGAGCTCCCAGAAGTAATACAGCAGCCAAAGGAAGGGCAGGTGCAGACGCTGGGCCTGTGAATCACGGTGAGAGCAGAGGCACTACGCAGCCTCGATTCTGACGAACAGATAAGGGCGGTGTGAGGCCTGCCTAGCAAAGAAAGGTAGCTTCTAGCGATGACTTTAAGCAAATGTTTTATCAAGAAGAAAGGCCCTAAAGGAAGAACTAGACACTCCAACAGAGATCAGATCTTCACTTTGATGAAGTGGAGCCGAGCACTGATATTCGGGGCCTCTTCAAGATCCCATATGGCTTCATCGAAGACGTTTCACCCATTTGAAATCACTCCTTGCTCTAGTACAGATGGTTCCCTTTTGTCATCTGTGATATATGGATTTCTGGACTGTAAGCATGCTATCTCATTATTCGACTCTTGGGATCCTACTCTCCAGAGCTGGTAAAACGAAGGATACAGCCCACTCTCTAAATCCCTCCTTAAAGACCTTATTTATTTCTGTCTGAAAGTGCTATGAGTTACCCAGGGAGGCTGGTAATTATAGAAGGCAGCTGCGGGGAAGCAGAAACAACCCCAGGCTGGAATTCAACAAACACTTGCTGAGGCCCTGGTGTGGGCAAGGCGATGCTAACATGAAAGAACAAGACGACCAAAGAGACCACACAATCCATACTTCAAATTTTATCTTTCAGAGCCTAGCACAGGGCTGGGTGGGCAGCAGCTGTTTACACAAATGTTTGTTAAACCAAATTAATCTTGTTACTAACTCACAAGTTCATTTCCCTCACCAGAGCCCAGATGCCACCTCTTGTTGAAAAAATTAAAAACAAATAAATAGAAGTGGGTTAGAACAGCCCTTCTCAATCTTCAATGTGCATAACAATTCCCTGGGGTTCTGTTTAAGGGGAAGATTCTATATCAGAGGCTTGGAAGGGCCTGAGAACTGCATTTTCTTGGTCCACAGGCCACACTCTGAATACCGAGGTGTCCAGATGGTCTCTCAGGGAAAGATTCCAGACAGAACCGAGAGGTCCTCTGACTCCGCGTTTTTTAAGTGTGGAAAACACCAGCAATCCTAAGTGTGGAAGGAAGAGGCAGAGAGGCTAAGGGGCTGAGGATCCAGGAGGGCTGGATCCAGGAGGTGAGTAGAGACGTCTCCCCAGGGCCTTCAGGAAAAGCCCGCTCTTTTGTCACAATACACAAAGCTTTTAGTGTCTGTAAAAAGAATCAGTGATAATTTTGCTGGCTCACAAGGCACTGTCTCTTAATGATTCTTCCTGTTTTTCTCAGCCCAATCCAAGAGAATGAGAAAACAGCCCTAGTGAAGGTCAGCCGAGGTCAGAGAGGTCCCAAGAGAAAGGCTGTTTTCAGCCCACACTTGGGGCAGAGGAGGCCAACCAAGGCCCACCTCCAACCCTGTCTGATTCTGGTCCTACTCCCTGATGAATCTGGCTCAACACCGGAGTATCAGGGTAACAGGACGGGGTAGAGAGGGGAGCTCTGCGCCAAGTCAGCTGCATTCAATTCCACAGTCATGACAGCTGCTGTGTGTGCCAATGTGATAGATGGCCCAGATGACGCCAAGGTATGAGGTCAAGGCCCACTAGGAGCTTATAGTCTGTTGGGGGTTGGGGTGGCGGGAAATGATGCACTCGGGAGAAGACAATGCAATGCAAAATGTAATCAAGGATGTATGCAAGAGACCCACAAGGAGTACAGAAATTTAGAGCAGCAAGCGATCAGATTCCCTGAAAGACATCAAGGAGAACTTCACAGAGAAAGGAACATCTGAAAGACGGATACCAGTAAAGATGGAAATGAGGGTATTCCAGGTAGGGAAAAGTGGGAGAGAAGGCACAGAGGGGAAGGAAAGTACATGTTCAGCATGGAATTCAGTGTGACCAGAAGAGCCTGGTCAGAGGCACTGGGATGCCAACCGAGGACTTTCATCTTTAGGACCCTTCCAGTCCTAGGGTCTGATAGAGGTCCCAGATACACACATGCTCTCTTGGCCCGTGTTTAGGATCATACCTGCAAAAATGGCACTGAGATCATTCATGGAGATTAAATAATTTTTATTGCATTCCTAATATGCATGAAGCACTATCCGAGACAACAGAAATGCAAGAGAACGCTAAGACACACAAGTAGTAAGTAACACAAGATAGTAGAAAGAATGTGGGACCTGAAATCAGAGAAGTCTTGGATGCAAATCCTAGCTGTGCATAGTGAATGACAGACTTCACACCCCTAGTTTCTACCTCCCTGGTGGGGATAATTATACCTATTGCACAGGGTTGTTGTAGAAGTTAACCTATGGGGGAAGAAATTCATACTGCGTCAGGCCGACTGTAGGCATTCATTACCCATTTGCTCTGTATTCAGTCTTAAAGAAAGGACACTGGAATAACCCATCTCCAGGGTCCCTTTTAGCTCTAATATTGTGTTTCGGCAATTCTAAGACTCTGCAGCAGCTGTAACCGTGCCCGGTGACCAGGGGCCTGGCATACCCCAGCAAGTGAGGCTGTGCCCCTCCCTGGGTGAGAAGCCTCCCCCAGGGTGGCCTGACAGGAGGCCAGTGGATCAGGCGGCCATCAATCAGGCTGCTGCCCTCATTGGACATGGCGCCAGGAGCCCGGGCCAGGCAGCCTTCTGGCTGCCTGGCTGCCCATTGCCTTCCTCATCACCGCACCGGCCCGTTGCCATGGCAGTGAACCTCGAGAGACGACTAAGAGTGGCCCGAATCAAAGAGAAAGGTTCTGTTCTTCTGAATCAAACTGGCTCAATCTTGGTTGATTTCAGGGTCCCAGAGCGACAAATAAGAACATTGTAAATCCAGATTTTTCAACGCTGGGCGCCACATAAAGTGCTTTTCATCAGTTAGCTCAGTTCATACAAAGGCACTGTCAAATAAGTGTCCTCATCCCCACTTAGCAGACCAGGAAACTGAGGCTCAGAGACATGAGTACCAAAGTCACACAGGTGGTCATAACGAAGCCAGGACCCAAGTATGCTCCCCACTCACACCCCCAGGGTTGTATGATTCTAGAGACTGCATGCTTTTCCACATGCCACCATCTTCCCAGCCATCCAAGCCTCTAACAAAAGCTGGTGCCACAGTCCCCATTGCCGGAACGTTCCCGAGGGCTTGAGGGAGCAGCTGCAGAGAACAGAGACGATCCTTCTAGGGCCCCAAGGATTCCTCGGGGACAAAGCCATGTCTCTCTGACAATGAACTCCTCCACTGCCAAAAAAATAAAGTTCTGGAATTTCCTAATGCAATCCCAATTTCAAATATTCAGCCTGTTTTTCTATACACCACCCCCCAAAAAAATGAAAATTCCCACATTTTGGCTTCCACATTAACCCATCTTCCAAATGATTTCTTACATCTGGAAGCAGCACAACGTTTGATAACATCTGTCGGACCCTGTCACGACACCTGATTCCAAAGAGCCAGGTCCCTGTACTTAGGCACAAGGTGGCGACCTTGCAGTTCTGGCTTTAGCTGCAGGGCTCTGGCCAGACTGGAGGGGCCACCTCCAAAGCCCCCAAGGAAATTAACTCTCTCTCTCTCTCTCTCTCTAAACTCAGAACTGGGAAACTCACTGAGACAACAGCTTGGCTTTCCCTCCCTGCCACCGGCATGGCTGCTGAGTCTATTGAGTCCAAACACTGGGAACCCATGATGTGGGAAAATCCAGCTGGCTTCGTGGACCCAGACATCTGGATTCCCTAACCCCAGGCCTGCTGAGAGAGGAGCCAGCAGGCGCAAGGAGGCTTGGGAAAGCATTTGGAGGGACTTCTGCCAAGTTATCTCCCTCCTGAACAAACACATGTCCCACCATCTAGAGGTCAACAGAGCCATGTTTATACATGCATAGGCCATTCCATTGATTAATTAATTAACTCCCTGGGTGGCCTTTGGCCCCTAAAGATCTCACCCCTTGGGGCCTCGGTTTCCTTACCTATAAAAAAAGTAAGAATTAGACTAGTTGATTTCTAAAGCTTCCTCCTGCTCCAACTATTTTCTTACAGTTCTACTCTACGCAAATAGGAGGAGCACAGGGTGTAGCTCTGGTATCCCTATCTCTGAGCCTCAGTTGCCTTCTGTCGGTACTCTAAGAGCACAGGGTGGGGCTCTGGTGTGGGCTCTGCTGGGACACTGGCACAAGCAAGTCTTCCCTGTCTCTGAGCCTCAGTTGCCTTGCATTGGCGGACGAGGAGGTAGACCAGATGATCATGCACTGCTCCACAGCTCTGATATTTCAGAAACCAGGAGCATAGATCACACTTCCAAAACCAACACCACCTCAGCACCACCAACACTGCCACAGCTAGTTCAAGCCACCCTGATCTCCCACCCTGACCCGTGCAGTAACCAAGCTGGTCCAGCCACATGCACTGCCTCCTCCCCACCCGTCCTCCAGTCTTCAGTCCCCTGAGGCATCCAGGGTGATGTTTCTTTTCAAAACACAAGTCTGATCCTATTAGACCCCTGCTGATGTGGATGGCCCCCATCCCCCGTCCCCATTGCTTTTAGGGTAAAGGACAAATACCCCAGGGCAGCCTGCAGGACCCGTAGAGCTAGCCCAGCCAGCCAACTCCTCAGCATCGCCTCACATCACCACCACTCCTCCTGCACACCAGACACCTGGCTTTTTACCCCCTTGAAGAACAAGGCTCCCAGCCCCAGAGCCTTTGTTCATGCTCTTTCTTTGCTTAGAATGCTGGTCTGCTTCCTCTCTCTCACCTTATCCTTCAATGATCGAGTTTCTTCTTCTCCCTTAGAGCCCACTTTAAGTACCCCCACACAGGAGTCCTCCAGGAATGGAGGCTAGCGTGGAATCCCTACTAGTTTCTCCCAGGAGACCACAGCCTCTCCTCCACAGCTTTCCTACCCAGTCCCAAGTGTGTGTTACTCCATGAGGTTGTTTGTTTTCTCTCACCCCTACTCCCCTGGTGTTGATTTACACTCGATAAATATTCCCAAGACTGGTGGATGAAGCTGGGTGTTCTGCCCTTAGGAAGCCCCGGGCGGTGGATGGCATCTCTTCCAGCAAACCCTGGCAGAGAAGAAGGCTATGCTGGCTCTGATCTAAGTCTTTGAGGCTCCCAAAGAGACATCCTGCTGACTGGTGGAAAACTTCGCCCAAGGCAAGCTTGTGACTTCAAGTCAACTATGGGCTGTGCTCAGAGTTCATCCCTGCAGAGGGTGCTCAGAAGTCCACCCCGGAGACCTCTGGGGCTGGCTGCCCTCCCAGCCANAGAGGAAGAATCAGGGATTGGTTAGGGAAGTTAAGAAATTACAGTGAGGTTAGGGAGGGGCTGAGACTAGGGAAAGGAAACCAAGGGACAGTGAAAACAGCCCTAGGACAATGAAAGAAGCCACACTGGGGGGGGGGGGGGGGGGAGCCAGAGCTTCTGCTGCCAAAGGCAAGATGACTCGATAGATTCCTTGTTCTTTGGAAATGTCTAAAGTACTTCCCCAACCCCCGCCTCCTTCTACCAACGATCTCACGTTGACCTTTCAAATGGGAATGCAGCCTTCTCCTCCAGGAAGACCTCCCACAGCTCCCCACTGGACTAAGAGCCCCACGTCTGAGCATCCTTTTTAGCTTTGTACTCAGTACACTGCACGGAAAGTATGGGTTTCTGAAGGCTGCCTGAGGGAAGAGACCTAGTCTTTTTCATCTTCGATCACTACCCCAGAATGCACCTATCACTTCGAAAAGCTCTGATATTGCATAAATGAGGAAGCTAGACCCTGAGAGGAACAGTGCCATGACCCGAAGGCCACACAACATGTCACTCACTAGCAGAGGCAGGAATACATGCCAGACCTCCTACTCCAATGTGATGTCTTTCCCTGTTGCCTCCCTGGCTTCATAAGGGTGAACCCTATTTATGATTCTAGGGACTCGAGCCTCCAAAGACTCAGGATGGGAGCATCCTGAAAGCAAGACCCCCGGACTTTCCCATGGGGAGAACAGCCGTATCCTATGTGTCCCCTGCCCACCAGCTAGAGAGGCTGACCCCACTCAGGACTGAGAGCGATGCAAAATCCAACCTCAGTTCCAATAGGCCCTGAGCACACTGTGGTGATCCCTCCCTCTCTGCATGCAGACATCCACTTGCTGGGACACAGAGACTTCTGGTTCTCCCTCTACCCCCTATCCCTGATCAGGTGCTTTCTGAGAATCAGCCAGCATTTACCAAACCAGACTGCAGGGCAGGGAAACTTCTTTTAGGTTTAGGTCATAGAATATTTTTTCTGAAAGGATCTTTGGATTTCTCTGGCTTCATCATATATATATATATATATATACCTATATACCTGAGAAATGGGGTCACGAGGGTGACAGTGACTTGCCCAGGTCACTGTGCAAATGACCAGCCAACAGAGCCAGACTCTGAGCCTGCCCCTGTGTCCCAGCAAGTCTCTGTCCTCCACATTTCAGGATTGTGGCTCTAACAAGCAACTTTCTTGAATCCCCTCCAGGCTGGAAAGCAGAGAGGGTCCTGTGAAGTTTCACTCACTGATGGGAGGGGACATGTCAAGATTCAAACCTCAAAACTGATTTCGTCATTTCCCTGCCTAAAAGGCTTCCATGGCTTTCCCACTACCCTTCAAATGAAGGGCATCCTTTTTTTTTTTTTTTTGAGGGGCATCCTTTTTGATGTAACCATCCCACAAAGCCGCTGGCCCTGGCCTTCTCTCCAGCCATAGGCCCTTGGTACTCAGAGCTGTGGTCCCAACTCAACCCTCTTTAGCAACGCTCATACCTCTTTGCTTGGCCAACTCCTGCCCATCCCTCAGCTGTGTGCTCACCTTCTCCACCGTGGAGCCCGCCCCCACGATCTCCCACCCCATCAAGCCCCAAGCTCCCTTGACTTCTGCAACATCATTCACCTCACTGTATTTGATCATCCTCTCTGTGCCCCCACCCAAATGTAAACCACCACCCTCCCGAGGGGCTGAGATGCTGTCACTCTCGGTCATCATTGCATTTCCAGAGACAAGCTCTGCCCTCAGCACCAAGAAGGACTGCGACAGACACGGGTGCTTTGATTGGCCAGCAGGGACCCGCCACTCCCCTGCTCCTTGACTGAGTGTAACGACGGGAGGCCACCGAGCATGGATCCAGGGGACATCTCCATCCAGCTGAAGCAAGTACAGCATTGGGGTGGAAGCGGATCACAGAAAAAGCCCTAACAATCTGCCCAACAGGAGAATCCACCCAAGCCAGCTGCTAGTCCCGTCTCTGCATCAGTCCAGGATGCATGCGGAGGGGGACGTCTTCATCTCTCTCTGATCCCTGGCTGCTGTTTCCTGAGCCTCTTCGGGGCTAAGGGACAGGCGGGCAGGTGGGCGGGCAGTGGGGCAGCCACACGCTCCCACTCCCAGCACGCATCCTGTCACTGCCTCTTCGGACAGGATGTTATTGTAGAAGCCCAGGCTGTTATTGTCAGGAGATGGGCTTTCCTGAGCTCATTAAAGGGCCTCTGTCCTTTCTCTGAGACCAACCCCCCCTTTCCTTTGTCCACATCAACACTGAGAGAAGGGGGCCCAGGGGCAACTCCAGGTGGAGCCTAGCAGCTGCCCCTGCCTTTGCTTCTCTGCTCGGCCGGCCGGTCAGTGTGAACACAGATGGTGAAGGTTGCCATTGGGATGCCCTGTGCATCAGGCAACACTAGGCATGGAAGGCCATTGTCTAATTCAACCCTTGCAATAATGATGTAAAACAGACCTTATTCTCAGCAGTACAGTGGAGTGAGCTGGGGCTCAGAGAGGTTAATGATGTGCCCAAGGTCACACAGCAAGAAGAAAACAGATCAGATCTGCCTGATTTCAGCACCCATTCTCTTGCTGCATGCCCTTGCTGCCTACTTAGCTCGTTTTTGTTCTAAGGGAAGAACTCAGTGAAGGAAAGGGGAAATGGTCTTCCCAAGGGCCAGCATTTCCCTACAGGGAATCTGGAGGTCACAGGATCTTCCCTCATCCTTGGGAAAGAACTGGAACTAAGATGGATAACAAGATAACTCTCATCTTGTGTTTTTTCAGGACTTAACTAAAGCCCAGCACTTCCACCCAGAGGAGAAAGGCTCCTCATCTTTCATGGGCAAGGCAGAAGAGGGATGAGGATGATCACAGGCGGGGGATAATAAGTAGCATTTCTCCTGAGTGATGGTGTGTTGGAAAGAGCAGGAGTGTGGCCACCAGGGTCTTCTGTGTCTTACTACCACTAACCGGGTGATCCTCACACATCCCACCTTCCAGGAGCCGCATTTTTCTGATCTGGGAAATATGATAACTAGCCCACCACACAGGGTACATCATAAGAATCCAATGATTCCACGTGCGTGAAAGTGCCCTGTACAGTGAAACACAAAATTCTGTTTCCACTGATTTCTTCCTTTCTGTCTGTTTGGGTAACAACTTAGAGGAGGAGCAGCTTTGGGGCTGAACCTGAGTTCAAACCTCAGTTCTGCTAATTACTGTATATGTGACCGCAGATGAGTGTTTTAGATACTCTGTAACTCTGTTTCTTGGTATGAAAAAAAGGTCTGTAATAATACCTGCCTCACGGGTTTGCAGAAAAGATTAAACATATTGACATATAACGCACTTAGCCCAGTGCCTGGAGTTCAAGCTTTCGGTGAGTCAGGTGCTACTTGATTACAAATCGTCTTTACTGTTGCTATTACTGTTTCCATTATTGTGCGGAAGTTGTTGCAGTCCTGCAAGACAGTGGATGTGGGACAAGGAGGCAACCTGAGCCCACCTGCTCAACAGCAAAGAGACTACTTTTTTTTTAAAGATTTTATTTATTTTAGAGAGAGAGAGAGAGAGAGAGAACATGCACACACAAGCAGGGGGAGGGGCAGAAGTCTCTCGGACACTAATCCACTAATCGACTGCTCCAATGTTTAAGGTACCATATAAAGCCTTTCACCTGCCTTATCTCATTTAATCACTGCCACGTCCCTGAGACGTATGTCCTGTTGTGAGTCCCAATTTACAAAGTAGGAAAAATTGACTTTGAGAGGTTTAGTGACTTGTCCAAGGTCACACATTTAGTGACACTTAAACCCCAAAATGACTCCAGAGCCCGCTTTCTTTAACACCCAGACCAGGTATAAAGGCCAGTGCCACCACTTACTGGCTAGTGACTTTGGGGAAGGACTTCACCTTTCCTGAATTTTCATTCTCCATACCTGTGACACAGACACACACAAAGCCCACCTTGCTGGACTGTGTGGCCTATGGCTCCAACCCCAGCACAATGCCAGGCATGTTCAATGCCTGGAACATGACATCCTTCCTGCCTCTAGTCCACATCCATTTATTGCAGACGCACTTGACCATAAGAATTACTGGACATGCTTAATAAAAACACAGATTCCTGTGACCTGCACCAGACCTGCTGAATCAGAAGCCTTAGGGAAGTTTCCTGGGAATCTGTACTTTTTTAAAAAAGTTCCACATGATCCTTATAACGAGTAAAGTCTGGTACTCAGTGGACGAGTTCTGACCACACATTAGAATCACTTAAGGAACATTTGAAAAATCCCAGTGCCAACTCCCATCCCAGACTATTCACTTTGAGTCTTAGGTTGAGCCCCAGCCAGGCATCGGGACTTTTTATAAGCTTCCAGGGGACTCCAATGGGCAGGCAGAGTAGAGAAACACCATGCTAGGCCCGTGCTGTCCAAAAGAACATTTTGCAGTGATGGAAATGTCCTCTCTCTGCCCTGTCCAATCCGATAGGGACTAGTCGCATGTGGCTGTTAAGAACTTGAACCGTGGCTAGTGCAGGTGAAGAACTGAAATATTAATTTTACTTCATTTCAATTAATATAAATTTAAATTTGCACAGCCACATGTGGCTACTGGCTCCCTTACCACGGCATGAAGCCCTGGCCCTGGAAGTGCATGCCGCCCCTCCGGGCAACAGACAGGGGCTGTAGTAGGACAGTAAGGAGGATCCTCCCTACCTTGTAAAAGGGGTGGGGGGCCTCTCTCAGACATTTCCTTGGAAATCAAAATGTTTTCACGGGATCCAAGATAATAATTGGTCCCAGGGGTCCCTTCCACTCGGTAATTCTCGCACCTGGCCCCTTTCTTGACTCAACTGGAGAAGGAAAACAGCCACCTCCAGGCTTCCAACGAGAGCCTTGAAGTTGCAGGAAAAGCCAGGGGGTGGGCTGAGGAGGCTAGCTTCTATTTTAAAGATGTTTTCCTTTTTGGAATAAGCTCCATCCTCCAATGGTGCCGACAGGGCAAAGGTTGTGACTGACATTGTGTTGTTGGACATTAAACAGCCTCTGAGGTCAGCCGGCAGCTGGTGGGCACGTCCTGACAAATGGTTTTTAATCAGACTCACCCCTGCCCCTAGGAAACTTGAGGCTCAGGGGCTGGGGGGCAAGGGAGGCCAGCTGCTGGCAATCACCAGTTGACTTCCCCAGCTCTCTTCAGACTCTCTGCCCCTCCGTGTCACCTCACCCCATGCCCTGCCTTGATGGATGTTTGGGAGTTGAGTGGATATACAGCCAGGAGATGCAGGGACCAGACCTTCCCCTATACCCCCAACCCCCAGAGCAACAACTCAGGAAGTCCTATTGGGCTTCTCTTCCCTGGTGTGAGGTCACTCCTGAATGACAAGCTGTGAGTTCCAACCAAATGTTTTCTTACAGTCACCACACCTATTGGTTTTCCCTCCCCCGAGACTAGTCAGTGGGTCTTTCAAGAGGGTCGTCTTACTCCAACTCCATTAGGGCAAGGAACTTCAAGACCTCAGTGTAGGGTCAGGGAGGTAATATGGAGGCTGGAGGAAGTGCTGGGTCTGACAAGTCTCTTCACCCTTAAAATGGGGGAAAAAACATCCACCCCACAAAGCAGTTGGAAAAACAAAGCCAGATGATGATTTGTAAATGAAAGTGGCAGCAAGTACCCAAGTATTTTTAAAAATCTGAGCTTCCCTACCCTCTTGCACTGTTGGTGGGAATGCAAACTGGTGCAGCCACTCTGGAGAACAGCATGGAGGTTCCTCAGAAAGTGAAAAATAGAACTTTTTAACCTATGATCCAACAATTGTACTGCTTGGTATTTACCCCAGAGGATACAAAAATGGAGATTCAAAGGGGGTACATGCACCTCGATGTTTATAGCAGCATTATCAGCAATAGCCAAACTATGGAGAGACCCCAGATGTCCATGAACTGATGAATGGATAAAGATGTGAGATATCTATCTATCTATCTACCTACAGTGGAATATTACTTGGCCATCAAAAAGAATAAAACCTTGCCATTTGCAACACTGTCGCTGGAACTAGAGAGTATTATGCTAAGTGAAGTAAGTCAATCAGAGAAAGACAAATACCAGATGACCTCACTCACATGTGGAATTTAACAAAGAAAACAGATTAACATATAGGAAGGGGGGAAAGAAAAAAAAGAAAAGAGGGAAATAAGCCATAAGAGACTCTTAACGATAGAGAACAAATTGAGGGTTGGTGGAGGGAGTAGGTGGGGGGTGGGCTAGATGGGTGACAGGTATTAAGCAGGGCACTTGTTATGATGAGCATTGGGTGTTGTATGTAAGTGACGAGTCACTGAATTCTACTCCAGAAGCTAATATTGCACTGTATATTAACTAAAATTTAAATTTAAAAAAAATTAAAATAAAAAAAAATCTGAGCTTCCCTAACCCTCATTCCTTAGGATTTCTTAATCTTCCCCTTACCTTACCCCATCCCCAAATCCCCTTTTATTAATCGCAGTGCCCTAGTCTGTGACCTTTGACCCCTGCAGATTTGGTACCCTAAGAAATTGCCCCCCAAACCCTAACAATACCTAAGCCCCAAAGGGCCACACTCTGGGATTTCCCACCTACACTCAGTCAACACTCCCAGAGCTATTTTCCCTGCAAATCTTTAGCTCAATTCAGCAAACATTTGCTGTGTATTTCCCCGGGATGGAAGCTGAGCACCTGTACTTGGACCGGGAGATGGCATAAAATCAGTAAGACAAGCTCCCTGCATTCAGAACCCCAAACAATGACAGTAACACACAGCACCGGGGCATCTGCCCGGTTTCAAAGCACTGTCCTAATAACTCTTACGAGCTTCGAAATTACCCTCTGAAGAGAACATGGAAATTGTTATTTATAATACCTTGATTCCAGGTGAGAAAAATGAGGATCAGAGAGTGGGAATGTCTTGCTCACGTTCACAGATGGTAGGTGCAGAGCCAAGACCCATGCTCAGACTGGTTTGTACTTCAAATGATACTTTGCATACAAGCGCTCGGGATAGAAAGTGAATTATTGATCAGTATTATTGTCCTCCAGAGTCCATGCCCTTTCCCACCAGAGGGAAAGAGCTTGAATTTTAAAAAGAGAACAGAGGCTGGAATTAAGCACAGATGCAGGCGTTTCAGAGAAACCAGATAGTCATCCGTGCCTGCAAACCAAGGCGCTAGGTGTAGGTTTTGAAGACCTTGGTTGTGAATGGGGACTGAGAACACTTCACAGAGACGGTGAGGCTTGAGTGGGGGCCTGTAGGAAGGGCTAGGCCTTGCTTGGGGAGGGGGAAGAATCAGGGCTTTCCAGGCAGGGAGCTCTGTCAGGGCACAGGCTCCCAGTTCTGGAGTAAGCGCGCACATTTTATCGGTTCATACAGTTCAGTTACCAAGCACTGGCAATGCACAAATAAATAAGACGAGGTCACTGCCCGGGAGGTATTTCCAGGAGAAGGCCAACACTTCTTCTCAGGGACTGTCAGGGAGGAAATCAAGTAAAATGGACAGCTCTGGTGGAGTTAGATACCAAAAGCCTTGACTGGTGGGTCCAGGGAATTCGGGGTTTATCTCAAAGGCAGTGGGATGGGCAAAGGGCTCTTCCTCCAATCCCTTTGTCTCCTCGTGGCATCTTGCTCAGGCCCCACCCAGGACACAGCTCCCAGTGCCTTTCATCTTTCTGCCCCAGGCCCTGCAGCTCCATTATCCTGTAAGCAATTTGGAAAGCCATCAGACAAGGACAATGAATTGTCTTTAGTGACACCCCTGCTCCCCCTCCCCCCAGCCTTAGTCCCCGCCCTTCGTCTGGAGAGGGAGCCTCCCAGCCTCCCCTGCCCCTCCTCCCTCTAACCCCCCTCCAGTGGGCTTTACGGTTTCCATGGAAACCAGAGAGCCCTAGCAGCCAGGGGTCTCTCACAAAAGTACTGTTTGTGCCACCATTTGGGATGGAGGAGACAGTGTGAAAGTGAGAAAATAGCTTATAAATGCCCTCCCACCATGCAGCCCTGCAAGCTCTGGACGGGGAGGAAGGAGGGACTGAGCTTTCTTTCTGCTCTCTGCTTCAAAGGGGCTTTGCTGGGCTAAGTCCAAACCCAGCCTAGCATCCCTAAAGGAACACACTCACACACTCACACACACACACATACGTAATACATATGCTCAGACACACACACACAACCACAATCACACACATACATAATATATACACTCACACAAACACACACACACACAAACACTCAAATACACACACACACACACACACACACACATGCTCACCAGCCCCACTTTCACCAATACAGCTGGGCTCAGTCCACTAAGAAAATACATCGCCCTGTACGATGACCCTGCACTTAGAACAATTGTCCATTCCTAGCATATTGCTAGCATGTACCTTCTGGGGGCTGCGGCCCTAGAAAAGCCCTAGGGCTGTGGCCACACCCTCAGGACCTCCCAGCACCATTTCCGAGCACCTCAAACCCCCTGGCCTTACAGCTCACAGACTGGAAACCTGCTTGGTGGTGTTTCGAAAGCCTGTGACATCAGGAGCTGCAGATCTGCAAGCTTTCCCACACCACCCCAGCTAAAATCCGTCAGTCCTGCCCAAAAGGACAAAGAACAGTGGGGAACTGCTAAAGTGAAAATGGAAGAGAAACACTTTGTTTCCCATTTTGATGGGTCCCAGCTTGGAGAGCTAGATCCTGGGGAGGAACTCACACTGGGGAGGGGTCCCCAAGTGCTAGCAGTACTCAAAAAGCAGCACAGGTGGATGAACATACGAAGCCTTTGTCCTTAAAATAGGTAACAAGAGCCCAGATTGTTCTCATCGGTGGCTATAAGGCAGCCCAGAAGCCTGATGGGTAGTTTGGTTGTTTCAGCTTAATTTTTTGGTAAATGAGGTAATCTAGGAATTAGTTCTCATTCGGCATGGTCTGCTTGGGAATTCAAATATTTCTGAGCATAAGGGGGTGGTTGGTGTTCATACCTGTTGGCCCACTGGCCCAAGCCCTTTGATCCATGCAGGACATTGGGCCCATCCGAAGTCACCACTGAGCTCACTCCCTACCTCTAACTTGGATTAGTTCTCTACTCTTCAGAGGAAAAGCAAATAAATGACCCCCTCCCCTTTCTCCGCTCAAGTCTCACCTGAACCAGAGGAATGGAATGTCAATCTGGTCTTCCCACCATTTAAACGATTTTTCCAATACCTGGAGGGTTACTTGACATAGTGGACTTAGGGTTCTGACTCTTCTATGTCCCTAACCTGACCCAGGCATTTTTATTGTTGCCCTAGGAAAGTCGGTGTAACTCTAAATTTCATCTGTAAATAATGGTATAGCATCCTTCCTCAAGATTGTTGCAATGATATTGACATAACCCATGATGAAGCATCCAGCCCAGTGTGTTCAAATGCACGTTACCTCTCTTGAGTGTGCTGGATAAATGTGAAACAACATCAACTATGCACTCTCCTGCCATATTTTTTTAAATCTCAAGGAGATGATAGATTTCATATGTGTCTTAACACCTTGTCTCTGTAAACCAGTTCCTTCTTACCCATGAAAATTAATTTTAGCGAATCCATCTTGAGCACCTAATATGTAGTCTCTGCACCAACACCCTGCAGAAAGGTAAAATGAGAAAAAAATTTCACCATCACTTACATAAAAATAATTTACTGGGCAACTTGACCTCAGCATACCAAGCCTTGCAGAAGACAAAGGGGTAAGTAAAACACAGTAGCTGCCACCCAGCAGTGGTGCACGGGGGCAGAGAAACTCTCAGCCCTGGAGTCCATCCACCCAGACTTAAATCCCAACCCTCCCTTGCCAGCTATCACCTTCCATTCTTCTGAACCTCAACTTTCTCTTCTGGGAAATGGAGCTGATCACAATAGCACCTCCTCCTCCTGGGATTAAATGAGGTTGAGCTCATGAAATAACTCCAGCTCAGGAGATGTCTAGCTCAAAAAGTGCTTAGTTAGCTTTAGCGACTACGGTTGTTATTACCCCCACTCCCAATTCTAGAAGAATTAGATCACCAAAGAGCACAGGAGAGCAGGGAAGGGGTGGTGTAGAGTCCAGCTGGCTCTGGGAACTCACTTCCCCTTTCCGGACCTTTGTTACCTAAAGCAAAAAGGAGAGATGGCACCAGTGAGCCTTCACCACTCAGTGACTTCAAGATGTGTTCAAGAACCAAGGGTCACACAAAAACACAAGGGAAACAAACAACAGCAACCCAAAGCACCAAGGAGCCCCTTAGGGTCCGCCCACTCACCTTGGTTCCCTCACAGCCAATTGTTTTCCGGAAAGCTCCTTTTTCCCCAAATGCTCCTCCCTGAGCTTTCCCCTCCTCCCTGCCACCTTCCTCCTCCCAGGGAAGCAGGAGTTCCTGAGGGCCAGAGAGAAGGTCAGAGGTCTCCACCGGCCTGGCCACAAGCCACCAGGGCTGCTTCCTGCCAGGAGCCTTCTGTGAACTGCTGCCCACCCCAGGGAAACCCAAATAAAGTCACCTCCCCACTTACAAGCATTTTGCCCTTTAAGGAAAGGTTGTGTTTAGAGCCCAAAACATATTTATGGCTTGATGAAGATTTCATCCAACCTTTTACGGATATGGTCTGCAGCCAAGGGGCCCTCCCAGGCCCATCAGCTACTGCCTTTGTGGGCAGAGCTGGCTTGGATCCTGAATAAGTTACCAAGGTGCTGAACTTTGCCTCCGCTGCCCCTTCTTTGTTCTTTCTTCCCTTCTTCCACCTCTTCATAGCCAGCTAGCCTTATAATCAAATTCCATTCTGTCTTCTCAAAGATGAGACTAGGGATAATTACTCAAAATGACCATCATAAGAGACTCAATACAATTCCACCTAAACAAAACAAGAGAACCTTAAAGAAGACACCTGATAAGCATTCGTGTGCCCAGAATTTTGCAGGAATCTTGTTTTTTCCTCACAGCAACCTGCAAGCGGGTACAGTATCATCCCTCAGGCCAACACCTAGATACCTGAGGCTCAGGACGTTCATAACTCGCCCAAAGCCCTCCAATGGCAGTGAGGACAGAGATGATGTTTGAGCTCAGGTCTCTGTGAGGTGTCTCAGCTCCACAGCACACCACAAACCACTGAAAAACAGAGGGGTTTCTGGATGGCCGAGAGATTGACAGGATCGGAGGGAGAGACCAAAGTCTAGGGAGTCTATCACACTTTGTAGTGCCCCCCAAACTTCCTTCTCGTGGAACCAGCTCTGGGTCTGCCCGTGACTGAGGTGAAGGGAGGACACCCTCCCTCTAGGACCCCTTTGATGGCAACAGTTAGCCGCATTGCAGGTTTCCCATCCACAAAGGGAAGCGCAGAGGTTTGGGGAACACAGTGCAAAAGAATTTGAGATACCAGGTATATTTTGAGATACGGATACAAACACAGAGTTTTTACGTTGCAAGTTTCCGTGCCAGTGGCACTCAGGAGCGTGACGTGGTGAAATCACCATAGGCTGTCCAGCTGGGAGAACGCAGCTTTAAACCCTGGCAGGGCCATGAACTGGTTACATGACCTTGAGCAAATTGCTAACATTTCTGAGCTTCAGTTTCCCCTTCTGCAAAACAGAAATGATAGTGTCTGCCTTTACGAAGTTCTTTAAAGAATTTGGGATTCGTTCTGTAAAATACCTACCACTGCGTTGAGAGCAGTTGCTGTGTAACAAATAACGGTGTTATTAGTTCTTCTTGAAATAGTCATGGCGATAAGACGTTCTCCAAGACGTCCAACCTTACATATCCCCAGGCTTAATGGGAGCCAAGAAACAGTCCACTTCCTCCGTCCTTATCTCAAAGCAGAGATGTGGAGAACTCCCCAAGTCCAGGGCAAGGCTAAATAAAAGAGAAAGATTTTCGCCAGCCGAAGAGTAGCTGCTCTGGCCTTCTGGGAATGGTCTTCTGCTTTAAAGCCCTTCACTGACCACCCAGGCTTCCAGGAGAACATCCAGTCCCCCGGCGTGACTCACAGAGCCCCTGACGTCCCCTCCAGCAAGGCTCCTCTCCCACTCACACACCTCCAGCCAGATGTTCAGGTCACCATTTCCCGAACACAACTCCGTGGCTTCGATCTTGCCGCTTCCAGTGCCCAAAGCATCTCCCTCACCCTGGAGAAACCCCTGTGACCATTAGGAGCCCAGCCCAAACCCATCAGGAACGACCACCGCCTCCTCTATGATCCCATCCCACTCCCTACTGAAAGGAGGAAAAGAGGCGCATGGGGGCACTGGGGAGAACTACACTGGCTGAGTGCCTGCTATGTGCCGGGCACTGGGTACTTCACACACTTTATGCTCTCTACTCCTTCAAGCGACCACAGGAGATAAGCCATTATCTCCACTTTGGAGAAGGGAAAATGAGTTTACAAAGCCCAAGGCATGGTCCCAGGATCAAAAGACCCCACAGCCCTTTTCTCCTATTCCCTATGTGTGTCCCATGGACACGCAGTTCAGCTAAGCCTGTCTGTCTCCAACACTAGACTGTGTTTCCTGTAAGCAGAGTCCTTATCTTACTCATCTCTGAGTAAATCCTAGCCCCCTTGGCCCAGGCTCAAGCCCAGTACCTGACCCTTAGTAAGCCCTCCACGAATGTTGGTCAGATGGATCTTTCTCAGCACACACAGGGAGCTGCTGGGTCACCCTTCTGTTTATCATAGAGACTGGAGAGAAGGAATTCTGGATCATGGAGGTTCAGCATTTCCAGGTGGACTGTCGGGGCTTTCTCCATGCACGCAAGTTTGCTGGCAGGAGGTTTGACCTTGACAACCACCGATTTCCAGAACTGGAGATACAACTTCCTGTTTCCCTTTAAACTACATTGTTTCAAAGGGAACTCTAAATTTTTAGCACAAAAAGTCAGTATTGTGATCTCTGAGTTGGTGGTCACTCTCTGTGAAGACGGGCCTTTGGAAGGAAAGACAATGGCCCGGTCACCACTGTGAACCTAAGGACAGCTTTCCCAAATTCTAAGTATGGTGACCTAAGGAAGCCTACAGCTTGGTGCACAACCTTCATCATGTCTGCAACACTCACTGTTCTTTAGCACAAGCTCCCTATGTTTGGGGGTCTTCCCGTAATCTGAGCATTGCCTCCCAGCTTGGAGGCCGATTCTGCTTTCCCTGGCCTCCTTTGCCTCTCTGTCAGCAGGCAGTCTGGGCTCCACCAATCCTGCATGTACTGTTACTCACTTTGGAGAACAACCCAAGGACCCCGGAGCTGTGTGGAATCTGTCTTCTGGCTGAAGGGGGAAATGGCAGAAAACTGTCTAGGTCTGGGAGTCAGTAGTGGTGGAATTGCCAGTCTCAGGTACAACTTCATGGTGCAAGCCGTGTGTGTGTCCCAGTAGAACCAAATAATTCAAGGAAGGTTCCTTCCTGAAGCCTAATTCTCCAGAGATTCTGCAAACTACATAACGCGTGTTCTTTATTAAATTTATTTTCTACATAAATAGCTGGGCAACGTTCTGTTGTTTGCATCTTAAACGCCAGAAGGGTGCAAGCCTCATGTATGCCAGCCTTGCAAAACAAAACCTGTTTAGACTGAACATACCTCACAGCAATATCTGACCATACACACACACACACACACACGCACACACACACACGCGCACACACACACACACAGAGGGATCTCATGGACCTGGAAGATACTGAGTGCACAATAAATATGTACTGAAACAAAGTGAAGGGAGGCCATGTTTCCAGGCTGCATCTTGGGGTCTCAGACCCAGCACCAGAAAAGGAAAAGGTCCCACGCCTTTTGTATTAAATAAGGCTCTACGGTACAGTGGGTTGTCTCTGTGACTCAGAAGCTTGGCTCTGAAGATCATTTCTCTGACGGAGTTTCCAGAAATGGTTGGAACAATGGCAACATCACTAGAAAGAAGTCTGTCACCTCCCACAGAAGCAACTTTGAGGGACAACATGGTTTTGAATTTGCAATTTGGAGTGTTTGCTAGGATATCACTTCCATTGCAGGGTGTGGCACAGAGGGCTGAAAGTCAGGAGAATAGAGTTGCATTCCAATGCTGCCACCAACCTCCTATGTGTTTGAGCTTTTTCCCTCCTCTGAGCCCTCCGTTTCCCTGTTTGTAAAATGAGGGGTTGACCTTGGCTCCCCATCGGCTCTTTTGGGACATTTCTTCTGCAAGAAGCAATTCCTTTCATGCTAGTCAACCAGGGCTACCAGGCAGGGCTGGATGGGTTTACAAGTAGGTGTGTCCTGGCCAAGGATGGCCACCTGAGGGGTAAGTAAATTCCAGTCTACACTCCCCAGGCTGTGAATCCTGGGGTGGGGCTGCTTCCCCTGGAGGAGAGACTTTTTTCCTAATTTGCAAAAAACATCATATTGGCTGCCTAGGGCCCTACTTCCATTCCATATTTGTGCCCTCCTCCCAACTGGAGTCATGATACTGTCTTCTGGTCATCACCCTTCCTTCACCATAGAATTGAACTCCTGGTTACAATCCTATTCACTGTCCTCTTCCCACACTTATTCCAAAACTTCATTATCTACATGTGCAACTAACTCTCCCAGCAGCCTGGCCTCTAGATTCTTTGATGTTCTTGACCCCAGCAATCTTCCCTCTGCCCACCTCACACCCCACCTTTGCTTTCTTGCAGCTGCCCACGCAACACCCACACTGTAGACCAAGTCATTACCAGAAATCTCTCTATTGAAATCTTGCTCTTTGACCTCTACTTTCTGTGCTTCCAGCCCACTCACTCTGTACCCCCAACCTACTTTTCTTGTCCCATATCCTGCCCACCAACCCACTGATCCCACCCCATGTCCACCAGTGGGCAACTCCCATCCTTGCTTCCTTCCTTACATAAATTAAATTCCATTGTTCGTAATAACCACTCTTTTGCAAACAACCCAGCCACACTTGTTTCTCTCTCTCATCTGGCACAATCACCTTGCAAAACTCCAAATCTGCTGAGCATGTTCTCTGTGCCTAAAACAAGAGCAGCTAAATGCTTCCAGGGAAAATCACACAGCCTGGCTAACAGATATTGCTTTAAAATTAATGGATCCAGATCTCCAAGTGGAGAATCAGAGATGTATGTTACCCTGAAAATGTTTTTTTATTGCCCAAGATAATACTTTATGCCCTCCACACTTTATATACCCTTCCCCACCTCATGCACAACTGATGACCTCCTCTTACAATTCACTAAAAAATGAGAAGTCACAAAACCAGGATTCCCTCACCTTACCACCGCCAGAATCCAGCACCTTATCTGCTTCTTAATACATCCTCTCTGACTTCCTAATGTCAGTAACAAGGGTTCTCTCTTCTTATCAGGCTGGTCCTTCCACACATGTTCCAACTCACACCCTCTCTGATCTTCCTGAAGGCTCTTCTTCTCCAATCATCCCCTCTCTGTAGAAGGATCATCCTCTTTGTGGCTCACTCTTGCTCTCCCTCATAGTTTTGGTTTTCCTTGGATCATTGCCAGCACACAAACATGGCCCTGAAGCTCTGATTGTTTAAAGGCTTTCTCTTCATCCCACATCCTCCTCTAGCTAGTGTCCCATTCTCTGCTCACCTTCCCAACAAAGCTTACGAAAATTGGGGTTTCTGTAAGTGTTCTCCAATGCCCCGTCTCCATCCTCTCTTTAACTTTCTGTCTTCTACCAATACAACCCATCGTGACTGGTCCATGTCTCCCCGGGCCTCCATGTCACCAAATCCAGGGGACCATGCTCTGGTCTCCTCCTGTCTGACCTCCCAGCAGCTTTCTTCAGTGTTCCATCTCTACCACACTCAGATCTTATCGCTAGCCCGACCTCTCCTGGGACCTCTGGACTTGCACACCAAACTGCCTTCTTGACATCTTCACTTGGGTATCTTATTAATATCTCAGGTATGACAGAGTGAAAGCAGAAATCTTGATTCTCTTTCTCTCTAGCTCTCTCTCTCTCTCTCTCTCTCTCTCTCTCTCTCTCTCTCTCTCTCTCCCTCTTCCTCTCCCTCTCCCTCTCCCTCTCCCTCTCCCTCTCCTTCTTCCTCACTCTCCCTCTCTCTCCCTTTCCTTCTTTCTACTCCTAATCCACTCACCCACATCCAGGTCTCCCATCAGAAGTCTTATTCATCCTACATCCAAAATGTGGCTCAAATGTGTCTCCCTTCCAAATCTATGTGGACCCCACCCCTGTGCAACCCACCATCTCTCAAGTTAGCCTCTGAAGTGGTTTCTTAACTGGCCTCTCTGCTTCCCCTCTTGCTCCCCTTCAATTCATTCTCTGTGCAGCAGCCTGAGGGATAATTTTATGCAAATTGGATCATGTCATTTTTCTGATGACTTCTCATTGCACTTAGAATAAAGTCATACCCTTTGCTGTGGCCTTTAAAGCCCTACATGAACTGTCCCCTGTCTGTCTCTCTAACTTTGTCTCATACCACCTTCTGCCTGGCTTCCTGCCCACTAGTCTTCAGGGGCCCTGACAATAGAACCACTGAGATCTTTCCTGCTTCAGAGTGTCTGCACCTGCTGTCCCCGCATCTGGGACTCTCTCAGCCAGCCCTTCACATGGCGGTCTCACTCTCTTCTGTCAGGTGTCAACGGAAAGGTCACTTTCCAGGAAGGCCATCCCTGAGCACCCTGTCTAAAATTGTCCTCAACATCATTCTCTATCTGAAATGTTATATCCTTCACTGCATTGTTTATAATCTGCCATTTAATGTTTTGCTTATGCACCTGTTTATTGTCTAACTTCCCCCACAAAAATGATAACTTAGCAAGAGGAAGAACCGTGTCTATCTCATCCTGCCTGTGGTCCCAGTGCCTAGCAAAGTGACTGGCATACAACAAGTGTTCAATAAATATTTGTTGAATGAATGAATGAATGAATGAATGAATGAATGAATGAATGAATCTCACACTCCCTTGTATGCATGCCCTACACATGAGCAGGATAGACCTGTTTCTCAAAGGTCTCATGCCTTTCCCTGCCCTCCTGCCCTGCTCACACTATCTTATTGGTCTGGATATCTTCCTACCTACCCCATTCCTCATTCAAGTTGCCAAAATCCTGATCATCCTTCAAGGGCCATCTTCAAGTCTAATATCTGAAATCTTCCACCATTAGCAATTCTTAGAATCCTGGAATGTTGGTTCTTGGAGGTGATAATTCAAAATCCCATTTGCTGCTTCAACGGCCCAGAGTGCTGGCTAGGGCCACATCCAAGCAAGAAAGGCGATCTTTGATGATGGGAAGGGGATGGCTGCCTTGATTGCATTCAGTCTTCTTATGTTACAGGTGGGGAAGTGGATATTCAGGTCTGGGGATGGCTTTCCAGAGAGCAGCACGGAAAACAGAACGGTGTCTCTGGACCACTGGTATGGAATTCTATCAGGCTGCCTTTTCTACACTCCCAGACAGAGAAGCTAAGACTCACACCAACTTAGAAGACCATAGAGACTGTGAATTTTGAACTTAAAAATATATATATGCAGTGTGTTATTTTTAATCTTTCTTTTCCAACAGACTTCTGACCAGATTAATTTTATGTGCAAATTTCTGTCAAAAGTCTCCAGTTTTATTTTGCAGTTTACCACCAAGCTAAAAGTATTTTAAATATAGGAAGAATAATTACCAATGACAACAGTCCTGGAGCTGAACACTCCCTTCTTCCCCGTGTTCTCTTTTTCAATACACAGACTCTCTAAGTCTGTAGTGGAAAAGTCAAGTTACTTTGGTTTTTGTAATTAAAAGGGTGAAAAGGGAAGATGGAAGAAAATGAAAACCTATTTCCCAAAGACTGAATGTGTCCCCCCAAAATTCATCTGTTGAACTCTGACCCCCAACGTGATGGTCTCCGGAGGTGAGTTTTGGGAGGTGATTAGTCATGAGGGTGGAACCCTCATGAGTGGGATTAGTGCCCTTATAAAGAGATCTCAGAGTGCTCCCTTGCCTTTCCACCAGGTGAAGACACGGGGAGAAGGTGGCTGTTGATGAAGAAGTGGCTTCTCAGCAGACATTGAATCCACCAGGGCCATGATATCGGACTTCCCAGCCTCCAGAACTGTAAGAAATAAATATTTGTTGCTCATAGGCCATCCAGTTTATGATTTTTTTGTTACAGCAAGAATGGTCTAAAACAATATTAATTGTTTCTTATGTGCCAGAGACCATGCAAGGCCCCTATAGACTTTACCTCATGGAACCATCAAAACAGTGCTATGGGGTAACTACTTTTATTATCCCATTTTACAGATGAGAAAAGAGTCCATTGATGAGTGTGGTGCCCCAGATCTTTGCTCTTGAGTTCGTTCCTTGGACCAACAGCATCTTGCCAGAGATCTTTCAGAAACAAGATTCTTGGGACCCACCCTGAACCTACTGAATCAAACTGTGTTTTAACAACATCCCCCAATGATTCTTCTGCACACTACAATTTAAGAAGCACTGGTCTTGGTGACACAAACAAGAGAAGAACTGGGATTCAGACTATACCTGGATGACTGTGCTCTTTACAGAATGGACAGCAGAGACAAATATCATGGTTTTGAAGAAAACAAGTTAAGCTATCACTAACAGAAGTTGGACATGTCAATACTGCATTCGATTGCCTGTCTACTCTAATAGGTATCCCTTCCAACACCATCCACAGTGTAGGAAAGAGACAATTTGGTGGCATGGAAGGCAAGCAGGTCTGGGAATCAAGAAAACTAAGACAACCAACTCAGCCACCACTTAGCAATGACGTTAGGAAAGTCACTTACCCACCCACCCCCCAAGGCCTCACTTCCTTCACTAGTGAGGTGGGAAGGTAGGAGCACTCTTCTCCAGCTCAGTTATACAGTGCTTTCCACCCCAGCAGGTTGAGTGGCCTGGTCTCCTGCCACAATCAGAGTGGAAACCACTTCCTTCTCCAGCCTGCAACATCTATCTTTAGTCACTCCTTTGGTAATTGCTGTGCTGCTTTTCCCAAACATAAAAATAGCTTATTAGCACATCAAATAACCACCACCTCCCAGGGGCCTGACAGCCTAGCAGCACCCCCAGTACAGAGCTTGCAGCCAGCTGGATCCCAGGGGTACTCAGGGCCTTCCAGGGTTCGTCCAGGAAACCAATTAACCACCATATTGGTGCATCCCTTTTCCTAAGGGCAAGGGTTATATCCACGCTCTTCAATCCTGGCACCTTGGGATGACAGTCCCCATGTTCTGGGTCACTGTTGTCCCTGCTACCAAAGTCCTTCCTCTGCCAAAGAGACTGGACCCAGCCCATCCAGAGTGAAGTCTGGCTCACTCTTACGACCAGAGGCCACTTCATCTCCATCAGACAGGAAGATTCCTTGAACTTATGGACGTATTCCAGAGCCAGAAGAAAATTTGCCAAATCTTTGATGCCCTTAAATCTGGCCCAGATTTTCACAGCGACCGGAAGAGAAGTTTTCCTTGAGTATTTTTATAAAGGGGGAAGTCCAAGATTTGATTGTTCATTCAGTCGGTACCTCCCCACCATCATGAGTCCTTCCTCCATGAACAGTGCATGTCCAGGCATAGGTTCCCAGAAACTGTTTGACTCAGGGCAGGCTCCAGTTGGCTCACTGATAACTTCCCCAGGAAGCCAACCAGCCTTGCACAGCATCATCCAACCAAAGAGACTTGAAGACAGTTCCCAGCACAAACACTGAACAAAGCGTTTCAGTGCTATAACTTGAGGGGTCCTACTTACAAGAATATCAGAAGTGCCCCCTGGGTTCTGACTCTGTGGTTCCCAAGCAACAGCTCTAAGCAGACCATGCTATTTGGTCTGAGTCACTGGTTAGGAATCTTAGTGCTCATCAATCCCAGTTCATCTCTTCTCACACCAGTCTTTAACTTCTTCTTTCCGGGCTCTTTTAAAAGCAATCAACTAATCGAACAAAAATCAGGTTTTTTTCCACCTTTCTTCCTGCCCATTCTTTATCCAGTGGTTCAGTCTTTTCAACATATACCCTTTGAGTACCTGCCACCTTCCAGGCACTGGGCATACAGAGATGTGTAAACACAGCTCCTACCGTACAGCAGCCACCCACAGGGCAGAGGAGACCGACCAGCACAAGGAGCTATCACCATGAGGCCAAGTCCCGGGGGTCTGCAGACATGAAGAGGAGGAACAGCACGCTGGCCAAGTAAGGTAGTTCAAGCCGGTTTGGGGAATCCATTTCTGATTATCCTCCGTCCACACAGGAGACGGCCTTGAAAACAGGCAAGACATGTGCCACACAGCTAAACAATAAAGTATGAAACAACATAGGGCATGATATCCACTGAGGACAAATATTGTCTCCCTCACATGACCAGGTTTGCAGTTACTCAGGCAAGAACATAAGTCCTAGGGTGGCTTTGGAGGTGGGAGACACCACCAGACATTTAAAGCCTAATAGACCCAGAGATGAACCTGTAACTTCAGCCAGTACATCAGCCTGCCCATGATCACTCCACGGTACGCACCAGAAGGTGGCTGTGGGCCTCCACAGCCTCCTATCTGTCCCCCGCAATGATGCTATTATTCACCATTAAACTCCAACAGAGCCAGGATCCCTCATACATTATGTATTGCTCTGTCATTATCATCTAGCATGTGCCTGGTGTATGGAAATAAAAATGTATTCTTTTAAAAAGTACATGGAACAAAATACTGGATCAGTATTCCTCAAAACTGTCAGGGTTATCAAAAACAAAGTCTGAGGAACTGTCCCAGCCAAGAGGAGCCTCAGGAGACATGATGGCCAAATGCAACGAGGTATCCTGGATGGGACCCTCAGAACAGAAAAAGGACATTAGCTAAAAAGCGAGGACGTCTAAACAAAATACGGACTTAGTTAAGACTAATGTATCAAGGGCGCCTGGGTGGCTCAGTGGGTTAAAGCCTCTGCCTTCGGCTCAGGTCATGATCTCAGGGTCCTGGGATCGAGGCCCACATCGGGCTCCCTGCTCAGTGGGGATCCTGCTTCCTCCTCTCTCTCTCTCTCTGCCTGCCTGTCTGCCTACTTGTGATCTCTCTCTCTGTGTCAAATAAATAAATAAATAAAATCTTTAAAAAAAAAAGAATAATGTATCAATATTGGTTCATTAATGGAGACAAAAGTGTCATGATAATGTAAGATGTTAATAATAAAGGAAACTAGATGTGGAATATATGGGAACTCTCTGAATGAGATTAGCAATTTTTCTGTAAATCTAAAATAAAAGGTGTAGTAACAAAAATGTGGATAATTATCTGCAAGAACCTTTGGGTTCTCCCCCTACCTGGCTGTCAGTGCATCATTTTTCTGACCCTCACCAGTTTCTCTTCATATTTTTTAAGATTTTTTTAAAGATTTTATTTATTTATTTATTTGAGATAGAGAGAGAACAGGAGCAGGGGGTGGGGGGAAGGGCAGAGGGCGAGAGAGAAGCAGGCTCTCCACTGAGCAGGGAGCCGGACCCGGGGCTCGATCCCAGGACCCCGGGAGGCAGACACTTTGACTGAGCCACCCAGACACCCCATGCTCTTCATATTCTTGATGAAAGACATTCTCTCATTTCTAAACCTGGAGCCGCGAGACATGCTCTTGCCTGGCAGTAGGAAGCATGCATTCTATTCCCACCTCTGCCATTTTCCCTCTGTCTGTGTGTAAATCCTCACCCCCCACCTATTCAGTGGGAAGGTAAGGGTCTCCTTGTTGCTCCACGAAGACAGGGATGTTGTCAGGTTTATCTCAGTATCTCCAGCTTCTACTACAGTCGAGGCACAAAGTAGACACCAAGAAAAAGTTTGTCGAGTGAATAAATCCATGACCATTGCTTGAGACTCTGGCAGTCTTGCTATAACCAGTCAGCCCAAGGTCTCTGAACCTCCTTTAGTGTCATCTTGATTTTAAGCTTCCTTTGCAATTGTCTCCATTGCTCACAAGGACTTTCTAAGCATTTGAGCAATAATTCACAAGAGCTTCACTGGCCGCAGCAGACCCTGCAAGCGACTAACCGCCTGGAGTTCAGACAGAAGGGCACCAGCTGGGCGCCTGGGTGGCTCAGTGGGTTAAAGCCGCTGCCTTCGGCTCAGGTCATGATCCCAGGGTCCTGGGATCGAGGCCCATGTCGGGCTCTCTGCTCAGCGGGGAGCCTGCTTCCTCCTCTCTCCTCTCTCTCTGCCTGCCTCTCTGCCTACTTGTAATCTCTCTCTCTGTGTCAAATGAATAAATAAAATAAAATAAAATAAAATAAAATAAAAAAGAAGGGCACCAGCTGAGAAAGGCAGATGTCCCGTCGAGGTCCTGTCATGCTGTGTATCCTGGCTTCTGGGAGTGGTCTTCCAACCAAGGAATCCATCAGCCCTCTTCAGCATCTTCCTCCAACAAGTGCAGTGTGATAGGACCTGGCCTCTGTCTAGGAGACCCTGGCATATATCTTTACCGGAAACAGTCCAAGCCCAGGCAGGGGGAAACAGGAAGTCATCCCCTAAAAAAATCCCTGGCCCCAAAGTTGTCTAGAGACCTGGACGATAGTCCCAGGCCCCAATCTGTTGTCGTCTGGTCTCTGGGACCTGGGCAGGTTTGTCTCGGTTCCTCTGCCTGGTTCCCCTCCCAGAGCTGGCGTAGGTGGCAGAAAGCTCAGATGAGGGGCATTCCAGTTCCTCATAGGAGCTGTGCTCCTTCTCGTCTGTGGGAAATTCCTCTGCGCACAGCCTTCCACCACCACCACCAACAACAACCCCCCACAGGCACACTCTCTGAGGTCTGCCCTGACACCCTGTCTGGACTCATTCCACTCTGCCCATGAGGCCCTCCAAACACCTGGCATGCTCCCTCCTTAGAGCCTGCAGATTAGAATCGCCCCTCTCACGGTCTCCACCAGCCCAGAGTCCACTGGGTCCTGTTCACCATTTGATCCTGTGCCTACCACGCTACTTGGCACCGAAGGAGTAAATAAGGACTGGATGAATAACCACAGTGGGTGAGCGAGTGACTGAAGAAACGAAGAAATGTGTGGACGGATGAATTATTAACTGCTCCGCAATCCTACAGTTTTTGGATAACTTACCTCAAATTTCCCTGGAGGGTTGGTGAGGTTGTTTTTTTTTTTTTTTACAGATGCTGTTAAAAAGAAAAAAAAACCAAAAACTCAAATAGCTTGTTGTCGCTGTTGTAAATTCCTGCAGAGCTTCCCTGGTGTGCTTCCAAAGACTGAAAACAAGTACAGACACCCTGTCCTCCAGCTCGCTCGCTGCCTGCCCCCCCTTGCTACCCATTGTCCCCCTCGCTCTCCCTATTTCTCTCTCTCCACGTTCTCTGTGTCTGTCTCCCCTCTCTCTCTGTCTCTGTCTCTCTCTGTCTCTCTGTCTCTGTCTCTCTGTCTCTCTCTTTCTCTCTGTCCGTCTCTCACTCTCTCTGTCTCTCTCTCTGTCTCTTTCTCTGTCTCTCTGTCTCTTTTTCCATCTCTGTCTCTCTCTATCTCTATCTCTCTGTCTCTCTCTGTCTCTATCTCTGTCTCTGCCTCTCTCTCTCTCTCTGTCTCTCTCTCATGCATTCCCCACCATTCCTCTCACCTCCCTATCCTGACCCCCATCCCTGTGCATTGAGCACTCCCCCTGTGTGCCAGGGCCTTACAGATGAGGCCTCAGTCTCCTCCCAACTCCCCGGCATTGCCTCATTTGTACTTTGGGAGAGACAGGGGCCAAGAGAGTGGGCTTCAGGAGTGGGCAGACCCAGCTGTCCCAGGACTCATTCTCCCATGTACTAGTTGGGTAACCTTGCTCGAGGCACATGACTAACCTCTCGGAGCCTTGGCTTCCTTCTCAGCAAACTGAGGTGAACATACCCCACTCGGAGCATTGCAATGATTAAATGAGATAGTGTTTGGAAGTGCTTAGCACACACCGCGGTGAGTCACAGTAACCATGGACTCTCTCGTTCCTGTCCGTTCTACCACAGTGAGTGCTTTCGTGTCATCCGCAGACACTCGTTAGTACGTGAAATCTTGACAGGAGATGATGAACACCTCTGCACTGTTTCCCCCAAGGATGGTTTCAGACTCTTCCTCCTCCAAATCAGTGACCCTCCAGACCCCCGTTTCCTCTTGTCTCTGACGCACTGGTCTTGGGTGCCTACCTTCATTTGCCTACAGCATCTGTGTGGATGGGGACATCCCCAAACCTGCCCCCCACCGAAATCATCCAAGGGGCTTTTAGCAGTTGTGAACCCCCGGGGTGAGTCCGGGAGATTCAGATTCCTCAGGTCTGGGGGGCTGCTCAGGAATGGGTATTGGCAGACATCTGGACTGACTGATTGGAGGCCAGGCACCCAAACTTCTAATCTAAACTGAGTGGATGCTCTCATGACAACGAATGAGGGAATGAGTGAACGAATGAATGCTAACATTTCCCTGCAGGCCTGTGCTCTGGACTCCAAAATGTGTGCCCATTTGTCCCACGGGTTTTCAGAGCATGAAAACTGAGCTGCTCCCTGCCCCCTGCCCTATTTCCTGGGCTTCGCCAGCCCCCACCTGTGCCCTGCCCTGTGCTCATCACGCCATGTTCTGCCCGCTTCCCCCACCCCCTTTCCGTTTTCCCACCTGACTCCCCTCAGCTCCTACTTTCCTCCTGTGCCCCCTCAGTCCACGCCACCACCCACTGGCACATTTGCAACCGGGGGCCTTAGCTCATCCCAAGACACCTGTGTGAGCAGAAGCTTTGGACACAATAGTTACACAAAACAGATTTATTGAATGAACCGCAGTGACTAACAGGGTCAGAAAAAAAAAATAGCAGAGACATTCCAAAGGAGGGACTGCTCGGGGTGAGGGAGCCTCCGCCCTCTGTCCAGGGCCACCGATGAGTTCCAGGCAAGAGGTCTCTGGGGTCACTGTGGAGGGCCGCAGAAGGGCACCCACTTCCCTTCTAGAAACTTCCTCCAGCCTTAACCGCATACTTTGAGGAGAGCCCTGGGCTGAGAAAGGGAGTCTGTGGAAGATTCTTGCCTGTGAGGGGGAGACTAAGCTGAGAGGGGCCTCTTCCTCTCTCCTCCTTCCTCTGCTCCCACAGTTGGCGCCATCCCAGCGATGGCCAAGCTCTCCATTGACACCAAGCCGGGCTCTTCCTGCCTCCATGGCGCAAATCTCGTCCTTCACGTCCTGTCCGGAATCCTCCAAGAACAAAACCTGGAATATACACGCCCCTGCCCCCAGCTCACTAAGGCCCCGCCATCAGTTTGGTCCTTGAGGCCTCGCTGGTGGCGTGAAGTCAGGCCCTCCACGCTGCTGCAGCTTCTCCGGCCACCGTGCCCTGCTCCCCAGACCAGCAGGAGAGGCCAAGGGGTCCCGTCCCGAGGGTGCGGTGAGAAAAAACCCACCCAGTGCTTTCCGCCCCAGGCAAGAAGGCAGCCTCCTTGGGGAGAGGGCCACAGACCCTGGAAAAAGGGAGAGTAGCAAGGAACACATTCCTAAACTCGGAGCAGGGTGGGGAGGCGTGGAGAAGGGGCCAAGGGAAGCTCTTCCCCACCTCCCGCTTCCCTCAGCGAACTAAGAAGGATGGGACCAGCACACTGAGTGACCCCAGGCCTGGGGCACAGAGCTCCCCAGAGGGGCCGGCCCCAGCGTGAGCATAGACTTTTCTCTTAAAGCACGGACCAGCCGTCAGAGCCGCCAAATCCAGTGGGGCAGGGTGGACTTATTTTATTCTACATTGTCTCAATATGTCCTTCTCCCCCAAGGATACTGTGTGAAGAGTGGAGAAGCAGTAGACAGTAGGGGGGCAGTTCACCCAAGTGAGGAGCGACGCTCATCCATGCACACACACACACACACACACACACACGCACACACGCATGCATGCACACACACACACACACACATAATTCTGAGCACCCAGCAGCACCAGTGCTCGAGCAAAGTGTCCTGCCTGGGGACGCCAGGCTGCGATGTGGAGGCCTGCAGGGGCTGGAGGCATGAGGAATCAGAGAGGGAAGCCAAGCGGCATGTAGACTAAATACCTAAATACGGACTCCCTTCTTCCTCGACTTCCCTTCCCAACTCCCCACTCCTATAATGACACCAAGGAGCCAGCCGTCCCTGCGCCAACCCCATAGCCTTCCGACTGGCACAGGGAATAGAGGCTAAAGAGAGGCTCTGAGGAAATCTGCAAAAAGCACCTCTAGTTGGCATCAGGGAGGAGTGCCAGAGGGAAGGCCCCCTTCTGGGATCCTTAGTGCCGGCAAGTGAACTGATCCAGTTTGCAGGGAAGTTCCGCAGCTCCCAGCTGCAGAGCCTGGAGCTAGCTTGGCTGACACCAGCCCTCCCGCGCCAGCCCCTTCCCTGCTGCACCCTCAGGGAGCCGGACAGAGCTGGACCAGGGGCCATGTGTGCAAGCGTCAGGATTCCTAACCCTTAGGAGCCCTGCAGAGCCAGAAGGTGAACAAGGGAGGAAGCAGGGATGGAGGGAGCGGGTATTACGCAGGAGAGGGGGCAGGAGCCAGCAGGTGAGGATTCAGAGTGGAAAGTGCAGCTGGCGGGGAAAGCAGGGGCAGGGAGAGGGGAGGGAACATTAGGAAGTAAGGAGGGAAAAGAAAGACTGAAGATCCAAGAAAAGGAGTGGGCACAATACACTTCAGTTGAGCCAGCCTGACTTCCCCCTGTTTCATACAAATGGGGAAACTGAGGCTCAAGAGGTTTAAGAGACTCGTGCCAGGTCCCTCTCACAGATACCAAGTGGCCGAGCGGGGAGCCGGCAGGGCTCAGTCTCCTTCCACTAAACCACACACCTCTGAGCAAGACTCAAGAGGAAGGAGGACAAGAGGGGGCAGGGAGGCAGGGAGAGGGGAACCGGGTCGAATGCAAGGGAGAAGGTGCTATCACGCTACCTGACTTTCAGAGAGCAAGGGCAAAGGCCAGGGTAAGGCGGAGGGCACCGGGCTCCTCTCTGGCCCCAGCCCTAGTCCACCACGAGTGTCTCCTGGCTGTAGGGGATGGACTTCTCGTGCATCTGCTCTCCGCCCTTCCCAGAGTTGGGGCCGGGCCCCTGGCTGTGGCCGGAAGAGTAGCTGGCCGACTTCTCCCCGCTGCTGCTGTGGGAGGCGCCAGCGCACCTGCTGCGGCCGCAGCACAGCATGGAGGTGCAGGCCTGGCGGAAGCGGGGGTCAAAGAAGGCGTAGAGGAAGGGGTTGAGGCAGCTGTTGACGTAGCTGACGCAGGTGCAGTAGGGGAAGACGTTCATGAGGAAGATGTCGAAGTCGCAGGGCCAGTGCAGCAGGCTGCCCAGCACGTAGAGCGTCTTCACCAGGTGGTAGGGCGTCCAGCAGAGCGCGAAGGTCACCACCAGCACCACGATGATGCTGAGCAGCCGCCGCCGCTTCCGCAGGCCCTCGACGCGCTCCTTGCGGAAGTGGCCGGCGACGGTCTGGGCGATGAAGAAGTAGCAGGTCAGCATGACGGTGAAGGGCACCACGAAGCCCACGGCGGTGGACGAGACCCCCAGGCCTAGCTCCCAGGCCCACTCCGAGCTGGAGGTGGCCACCACGGAGTAGTCCATGTAGCACTGCACCCTGGTGGTGTTCTCCAGGTCCCCGGTGGAGCGGAACACCATGACCGGCAAGGCCAGGAGCGCCGCCAGCGCCCACAGGACCGCCGTGGCCGCCGCCCCGCTGACCCGCGGCCTCAGCCGGGCGTTGGCCACGGGCCTCACGATGGCCAGGTAGCGGTCGAGGCTGAGCCCGGTGAGGCAGAAGACGCTGGCGTACATGTTGACGAAGATCACGTAGCTGCTGAGCTTGCACGCGAACGTGCCGAAGGGCCAGTCGTAGTCCCGGTACGTGTAGGTGGCCCACAGCGGCAAGGTCACCACGAAGGTCAGGTCCGCCACGGCCAGGCTGGCGATGAAGATGTCCGCCGAGCGTCTCTTCTCGCGGCTGCCGCGAAACACGGTCCAGAGCACCAGGCCGTTGCCCGTGGTGCCCAGGAGGAAGACCAGCAAGTAGATGGCGGGGATGAGGGCGCCCGAGGACTTCCAGTCCGTGTACTCGCACTCAGACTGGTTGTCGGCCCCGTAGTAGCTGTCGAAGTCGCCAGCCTCCTCCATGCCGGGCAGCCGAGAGAAGACGGGCAGGGGGGGTCCCCGGGGGCCCAGCTCCGTGGCTGTGGCACCAACTCAGCGAGTGCCCTGAGCTGCGGGCTCGAGCCTCCGAGGGCTGGCGAGAAGGGCCAAGGGAGTCCAGACCCCTTCCCAGCCAGCGGCAGGAGCTGCCTCCGGGTCCTGGAGGATGCCCGCTCCTGCAGGCTTCCCTCCAGCCTCTGCTGCCTGTCCCGGCCTCAGCTGAGGCACTTCCTTGCCCCCTCCTGAGTCCCTGTCTCCTCCTCGTCTGGTCACTCCCTCCTCCCACCTCCAGACCAACCCCTCACTTGGGAGTCTTAAGATCTTTAAGTCACAGCCCACTTTTTTTTTTCCCCTCCGTCTTCTCCCCGGCAAGCGGGCCGAACTGAGCCCTGCCGCGCTGGGCAGAATATTATCGGGGGTTTGCAGCAGCCTGCTATCCTCCTGGCCCCGCCCTCACCCTCTGGCTACCACCCACCCTCTCCCCAGCCTCTAGCCCCGGTCTCCTCTGGCCTCTGGAGCACCCCCTCCACAGTCCTCCCCACCCTCTCACTCTCACCCCCTCCCATCCACTCTAAATGGGCCAAATTATGCAGATCGAAATCCAGCCTGAGCTGGAGCCAGGATGGGGGGGGGGCAAGGAGGGTGTGAGATTTCGCAGGATGCTCTGAGCACCTGGCAAGCCCTCCTGGCAGGCTGGGCTGGCCCCCACCCTCCCCTCCTGCCCTCCCAGCCCCCACCCAGACCAGACCTCACTCTTCTCCTC
>LNAC01000293.1:1893117-1953812 GCA_002007465.1 Ailurus styani | reverse complement strand
CCCCGCCGCCCCCCCCCCCGGAACATGTATGGTTTACAGACACAGGTCAGGGGATTTCTCTAGAATTCATAAGTGGTTGGCAGAGTGCAGTTTGCAGATGGCCGAGGAAGTTTTAGAGGGTTGAGGACAAAGTCCCAGGAGAAAGAAACCCCCGACAAACATCATTAAATCTGTGGGGAAACTGAGGCCTAAGGAGGCAAATGTCCTGCTCAAAGTCACAGGATGAAATTCGTTACAATTGTCTGTTTTTCTTCTTCTCCAAGCACCTAATGGTGCTTGCCAGCTAGTAGGTGATCACCAAGTGATTTGAGTGAGTCAACAGATGGATGAACTGGGGGGATGAGTGAAAAGAACGGGCCGTATGTGCTAAGAACCTAGGGGCATTTCAGTCTCTGGGGACCATGTCTCTAGGAGACCATGCAGCCAGGGGACCCCTGGGCAGAGAAAGGGGCGGCCCCTGGGGGGCTGCTGTGGGCACAGTCCCACACATACTCACTTTGTCCTGTCTGCTCATCTTCCCAGGACCTCTGGACAAGAAAGAGGGAAGGGTGCACAAGACATGGTTCTTAAATAGACCACCCATCTAAGGTTGGGCAGGGATAAGACGGGATGAAATCAGGAGGTAAGTCATGGCCCCATCCAAAGCAAAGGGCTTCTAAAACCAGAATCTGTTGTCTCCAAGGAGGGTTGGTCAGAAAATCTTCTGCAGAGGTCTTCAAACCAGGACCCCAAACTCCAATACCTACAAGGACCTGGTTAAAAGTGTTCTCCATTTTATATGTGCTTATCATCCCTTTCAATTGGCACAACATCTTTAAGGAAGTAGGCATTTTACTAATCTCCACTTACGAATAAGGAAATGAAGGCACAGGGAAGTGAAGTAACTTGGCCAAGGTCACTCAGCGAGTCATTGTCGGAGCCAGAATGTGAACCAAGGCTTGAGCACATGGACTCACCCTCAAAGTTCTCCTCTCCACCCCCAAAAAAAAGAAAGAAAAGAAAAAGGAAACCCCAAGCCTTTTTAGATTGGGGGTTTGTCATCTGCTGAGCATTATAGAAATGTAAGCACTAAGATACCTATAATTTACTCTAAAATAAGCTCTCTTGAGTGAAATTTTTAGAAGATTAACTAAAATATTTTAGAGACCCTCCCTACCTCCCTACCCCCCTGATTGAACAGGTTATGAGAACTCTGGCCAGGCAATGCCTGTACCCTTAGAGTTGACACCAGAACTTGATCCAGAAAGTGCCCTGTGGCTGGCCATTCCCAAAGAGGACTCCAGAAAGCTAACAGGACCCAGCCCCTGGAATCTTGGTAGTCTGCAAAACCGTGGTCAGGACACTCAGTAAGACTGAGAACAGGAGCTTCACCGACCTCATAGTACACAGAGAAGGAACTGTCTGGGGCCAGCATGTTTGTCTAATAGAAGTCTGTGCAGGTGGCAGAATGCCTGTCATTACTCTGACCATAAGCTTGGGTGAAAATGGCTACCCTTCAACCATGATGGATTACCTCAACCTTGACCTATCCAAAGGGACCCGAGAGGTATGCAGGAACCAGTTTGGCTCAATCAGGTCACAATTGATGGTAGCTGTTATGAATTAAATGGCTCACTCGGAACATTGCAGTATAAAGGCCAAGTGCAAGACCACCAGGTAATCCAGACCTTCTCTGGTTCACCCAGAAAGACATAGGCACCAGGGCCTTTTGCAGCCAGGAACATAGAAGGAGAGCCAGTGAGCTTGGAGTGTTCCCAAAATCAGGTCCCTCCCGCCAGCTGTTCCCACTTAGATCCTGAACCATATATGAGGCCATAGGCTCATCTCTTTAGTTCTCTGGCCACCAGACTCTCTGCCTCTGAGGGGGTCAGAGTGGTTAATCTCAGCAGAGGATCCAGACTAGTTGAAATGGAAGGAACTGGGGCCCAGGACAGGGAGAGGGCTGCTGATTAGGGCTGGGCTGGGTGAAGTGCAGAGAAGATCTGACCCCCAGCCCAAAGCCAGCTGGAACCAGGTGGCCTGAGTGCCCCCAGCAACGGCAGCCAGCAATCAGCAGGATCGGCCAGCCTCACCTCCTCCCCGGGCCTGGAACCCAAGATCCCTGTCCAGCCAGCACAGAAGATGAAAGCTTAGCAAAGAGGACCCAGAGCCGAAGCCTGATCTTACGGGCCCCCCGGGCTCTGAAGGAACTCCTCACCACACGGAACACACCTGGGCAGACACCTGTTTTCATCCTGGCAACCCCCTCCCCACCTGGAGCGGGAGCCTGGTGAAGGCCTGTTGAATTAAAGCTGTAGGAAGGCACTCGGGAATAGATGAGAAAGGCCGGCTGCTCACGCCAGGGCCTCGGCTACTGCATGAACAAGGCACCTCTTTGCTGCATCGATCCAGAATAATCGGCCCTGAGCCATCTGGCTGCCCGCAGCTGGGGCAGGGCTGTTGGCCAGCGTCCCCCCGGGCTGGCCTGCCCCCAGGCTGCCCTACCCTGGAGAGGCTGACCCGGTTTCCCCGGGGACTTCGCGCTGTCTCGAGTCATTTCTTCGGGGTACCGCGAGGAGCCTGGCATGAACGGCTCCTGTCAGGACAGCACCCCAGACCTGCTGCGGGTCCCTGTGGGGAGAGCCCAGGCTGCTGGGGGACCTCTGCAGCCAGTGATCCAGTCGCCCTCACCCACCCCAGCCCTGGGTTTGTTCCCGGCCAGCCTGGCTCGGCCCCGCACCTGGGCCGGCGTGTGTGGCGGTGTGCGCTCGCGGGCAGGCTTGCGTGTGCTGCGGGGCACCGGTGGGCATTGGCTGCACGCGGGCTTCCTGGAGCCAGTGGGTGCTGGGCTCAGGGACTGGATAAGCCTCCTCCTTGGACGGACAGGAAAGAGCGGCTAATTGGATCTCTCTGAGGGCTCGGGGTGAGGGAGAAAGCCCGAAGGTCTGCAGGGACCTGCCCGGACTGCCCCGGGCTCTGGTGGGGGACATCAAAGTGCAAGCTGTCTTTCTCTGCCCCTTGCTGACTTCTCACCCCCTCCCCCAGCCCCGCTCCAGCCCCCTCACTTCACAGGTCTGCTTTGAACTCACCCAGGGCCGTGGGGCCCTTTTCTCCCCTTCCCGAGAGAAAGCACAGCTGTGTCCCGAACAGCTGGTGGTGTTATCTGAGGGGAAGGGGAGGGAAGGACGGGGATGGAGGTGAAACTGGGCTGCCCAGCCACTCGGGGATTCCTCTCCCCTTTCCTCAGCCACACCACACCCCCTTCCCCATCTCAGCCCTGCGCACACTCACACACACACACACTCACTCACACACACTCACCCACAAGCCCTACCTTAGCAGCTTATCGGAGCAAAACCAAATGGCCAACTGCCTCTGACGATTAAAGCAGACCCCCCTCAGCCCCTCAGCAGCCCCTATCTTCTCCCCTGGCCATTTGGTGCCACTTCAAACTCCCAGGCGCACTCCAAACACGGAGGCCACCTGGGACTCCGGGGACAGGAAATGCAGGCAAGCCTCCTGGCCCAAGCACCAGGACATAGAAGTTCCAGCCCCATCTTGGCTACGCATTCATTCACTCAGCAAATATTTATTGAGCAGCTACTATAAGCCAGACTCCAGCCGAGGCACGCGGCGCACACTGAATTGTGGGAGCGGCTCAGACCACGTCCCTGATCTCCTGCACGTGCCTTCCAGAAGGGGAGGAGAGCTCAAAGAGCCGAACGCGAAACAGACTCAAGAACTCAGATAGTGAGAAGAGCTGCATCAGTGGTGGGCGGGGTGGACGTCCAGAAGAGGGCCTTCTTGGAACAGCTGACCTTCTAGCTAAAATCTGAACGACCAGCTTGCTGTGTGACCCTGCACCAGGCTCTGCCCTCTCTGAGCCTCGGTGTCCCTTTCCGTACATGAGGACATGGAACCAACTGGAGATTCTGGGACCTGGGACGGTGGCTCCCAGAGGAGGTTGGAAAAGTGGATTTCTTGCTAACAGGGTCAGAACAAGGAGACAAAATGAGATCAGAATCCGTTCTCCCTGCCGTGGCACCGAGCTCCACCTAATGGGTTGTTTATTAGGTTGTGATCCCCTCAGCGATCCCCTCAGCCACCCCCTCACCCCCCCACCTGACACCCCCTACTATTTAGCACACCTCCCTATACAAAGTTGGGCCTCTAGGGAATGTGTGCAGACCCTTTCCCCCGCACCCAAGCTGAAGACCTCGAAGACAGCAATGGGTGGGGGGCAAGGAGGTCACGTGGAGGCAGCATCAGCATTTCATAAAACCTTTTGAAGATGGCACACCCCCCAGCCCTTCATCAGACGGCCCTCTCTAAATGTCAAGGGCCCCCGAGCTTGGATTTTCACAACCCACTTTGGTGACTCTGGTTTCTCCCCCCAGGCGCTCAGGAGGCCTTTGATGAATAAGAACTGAGAATATGAATTAATTATTATTTCACGGAGAGGATTAGATAAACAGAATCCTCCCAAAATGACAACTCGCTGCTGGGGGAGAAGGCAGCGCAAGGCCAGTGGCCTCTGCTGGAGCACAAAGCTTCGGGCCATCGTCTGTTCCACGCGCTCGGCTTTGCCGATGAGGAAGGGGAGCCCCAAGGGGAGAAGGGAGCTCCTCCAGGTGTCCCCACCGGGTCAGAACCACGGTCCCCTGGGCCAGCCAGCCTTCCCCTCCCATCCCTAAAGAGCAAGTCCTGAGGAAGCCCCTCTCCTTGGAGCTCGCTCGCCTTTGTTCGCCTGACGGCAGGGCCCGGGCAGGAGGCAGCTAGGACAGGAAACAGAGCGGAGGCCGGAAGGAGGTCAGGAGGAGGCGGACAGGACCCGGGCCCCGCTCACGCCCAGGCCGACCAGTCTTCAGGAGAGCAACAGGGTGTTTCCAAAAATATTTACAGTGAGTCTAAATTAATGAGGTCCTGTATCAGCACTGACAATGGGAGGATGTGGAGCCAGGCCCTCCAGGGGAGCAGACCAACGCCAACAGCCCATCGGCTGCACAAGCGCCCGGAGCTTCGGGGAGGCCCCCCGCCACCGACCCCGACCGCTAGAGGAGGAAGTCAAGCCCTCCGCCCTGCGACCAGAGCAGGCACCGCAGACAAGAGCTCCCCGTCCCGGCTGCCCAGAGCACGGCCTCCCAGGGAGAAGGAAGACCTCGTGGGCCCCCACGACTGCAAAGAGCATCATCAGCCTACCTCCTTGCTCCAATCCAGCCTCGAAATCTCTATTGCACCCCAGTCTGAGAGCCCTCCAGGGGCCTCTTGATTGCCTCTGCTGACCAGACACTCACTCCTGCCCCTGGGAGCTCATCCCCACTCCAACCACTCATTCAACAGTGTCACGTGCAATAGAGCAGAGAGGTTCCGAGCACAGTGCTGCCGCCTACAAGTCACGTTGCCATGGCGGGAGGAGCCATTTCAAGGCTCAGTCTTCTCATCTGTAAAATGGAAGTTGTTATAGTATCTACCTTATGGGGTTGGTATGAGGATTCAACACGAGGTAAAGTACCCACCATGGGGGGGGCGGGCGGTGCGCACCACGTAGGCAGAAAGATGCAGCAAAGGTGCCGAGACCCAAAACCAAGGTTTTTTCTTCATTTTGCGTCGCTGCAAAATAGTCTTGGGGCTCAAGTTAGATACAGCTGAAAAAAGCCAAGCTCCATCTTGTTGCCATTAAAGCGACACAGAGGGGCGCCTGGGTGGCTCAGTCGGTTAAGCGTCTGCTTGGGCTGAGGTCATGATCCCCGGGTCCTGGGATGGAGCCCTGCTTCGGGTTCCCTGTTCCGTGGGGAGCCTGCTCCTCGCTGTCCCCCTGCAGCTCATGCCTGTGCTCCCTCTCACTCCCGCTCTCACGAATTAATTAATTAAATCTTTAAAATAAATAAATAAAGTGACACAGAAAAACTCGTCCTGCTCTGTTCTTGTATTATCCACTCAGCAGAGGTGGCCACCGAGCCCGTGAACCGTGGTCAGGGCCAGAGGAGAGCTCCGGGTGTAAAATGACAGCCCAGGCTGTGAAGACTGCTCACAAAGAGAAGACCAAAGACACCACATCTGTAATTCTTTATATTGATGGCAGGTCCAAATGGTAATATTTTGAATACATTAGGCTAAATAAAATATATGACTCAAGTGAATTTTACCTGTTTCTTTTACCTTATTAATTTGGCTGTTAATTTTTGATTACATATGTAGTTCGCATTATGTTCCTGTTGGACAGCACTGAGTTTAAGGATCAGCTCTCAGCTTTAGGACGCCCACTCTGGAGGCACCTCGGAGGGTGGGTTAGAAAGGGGAAGTAAATGCAGTTGTCCAGACCGAAGCTCTGTATTAAGGGCAGGACTCAGATTTTTTTTCTTTTTTTTTTTTCTTTTTTTTTTTTTTTGGTCAAATGGCACGATCCAAGAAGGATGTGATTTCTCTTCTCCTTCAGTTAAGATGCCAAGCAAACAAGACTTCTAGTAATAGGTGAATTCTTATCCCGTCCTGATAGGTAACGTTGTCAGGCACTGCAGAAGTACCTCTAAACTCTTTCCCCAACGTAATTTTCATTAAAAAAATTTTTTTTAATTTCATTAAAGATTCGTCAGATAACTTTCATCACGATTCCCATTTTACAAATTAGTAAACCAAGGTTGGGAAACTTAGATCACTGGCTCGGGAGCATTTGGCTTACAAGGAACAGAAGGGAGAGAGAAGGCTGCCATCAGGGCTCCCAGGAGTTCACAGGATCATGACAGCAACAATAATTTGCAAGAGCTGCAAACGTGCGTTGTGCTGATTACAAGAGTAAACTCGGAGGGCAAAACGCTTGGTTTCAAATCCTGGTTCTGCTACTCTATCCCTCGGAGCCTTGGTTTCATTAACTATACAATGGGGTAATAACACACTTGCAGTGGTCAGAATTATGAGATTCTAGACAAAAAGACTAGGTCTATGCCTGGCGGAGAGAATTGCTCAGCAAACACTGATCTTATGTAAATCTTCACAATCACCCGACAGGACAGGTAGGCTCAATGAAAATAAATAGGAACGATAATATTCCCAGCTTACAAATGCAGAAATTGAGGCGCAAAGACATTGGGGTACTTGTCTAAGTCCCCTGATTTCTAAGTCTTGGAAGGAGACGTCAAACCCAGGATGGCTGGCTCCCACGGTATGTAGTCCATCAACCTGAACTATCTGTGAGGTCATCATTTTTTTCTTGTTCTTTCTTAATGACACTTTCTATCTTAGTTTCTTGAGGTATGAAGGTTGCCTGCTCTACCTGCCCAACACTTTGATGACAGCCAGTGGGACAGTCCCCAGCTTGGTGTGAGCACAGGGAGGCTCCCTCTGGGTGTCCCACAGCTCCGCTGAGGGGTCACCCAGGAGCCTGAGGGCTCCACGGGTACCTCAGGTATCCGACGGCCATGGGCCTTTGCCAAGGAGGCATGAGGCAGTTACTACAGCATCTCTTGCCCCTGGAACTGCTCGGTTAGGGAGATGGAAATGGGCACTGGACCCCAGTGTCCCTCCCAGACCAGAGCACAGAGCTGCCTCCCAAGCTATACCCTGGCCCGGCTGGTATCGGCTGTGCGCTTCTGACCTGGGAGATGCTGACATCTGGTGGGGACGAGCTGGTACTCAGCCTTGACCTCCCCTGAGCCTGATTCTCAGCACTGGCTTCTGGGTCCTGCTTTGGGGGCAGAGACCCCACAGGCTGAGTTCCCAAGGCGCTCAGGTAAGCCAGACCTCTCCTTCTTCTGGGTTCCCATGACATCTGGAATTGCCGACCCCAGAATCTTCCAGCTGTGGGGTTGTGCTAAGAATCCTTGGCACAGGAGACTTAGCCACAGTCCGTTCAGCTGGTGATTCTGAGGCTGAGAAGATCCTAGCACCCAGCTAGCTCATGAGCCCAGTGTCCTGGAGAATCAAGCACTAGGTCTCTACACCCAGCACCGTGTTTTGAGCTACATGTTACTTCCTGAAATGTAGTCATATTGAGCCATAATCATCCAATTTCACATTATGACACTCATATAGGAAAAGAAACGCTCGTCATTTCCACTTCAGGTGAAAACCAAGACACTGAATCATCCTCAGTGTTATTCATGACACTTCCTCAAGCACGTCACTGTGTAAAGACACATAAAAGGGGAAAGTGTAACTCTTTTATTAAAATTATGGACTAGAAAAAACTAAGGAACCTTTTTAAAATAAACTGACAACAGATAGGGAAAAAACGGTGGTGGTGGTGAAGTCCCTGGAGGCAAGACGCTCATTGCTGAGCACCCAGCGCCACCTAGTGGTAACTTGCACGACAACAACCGCAGCCTGCACTTCGCTCACTTAGCCGTTGAAGACTTGAGAATTTCTTGTCTGAGCCTTTTATCGCAATGGACTTTGTACTGAAACGTCTCCCGCTACACCCACAAATTTTAGCATGGACAAAAGATGGACACACAAATTGAGGGCCTGAGCAAGAAGTGTGAATATACAAATATTCTTCATTCGGAACCCTGCCAAGCTATTGGAATCTTAGCCCTAGGACCCTGGTGGCTACGTAGGGATTTAATTTAGGGAACATGTATATTCTTTCTAATGTGTGTTTGCATTCTCTCTTTTCCTCTTTCTCTTTCTGGAAATATTTTCCTATGTCTCAAGCAGAAGCTTCTGTGATAAGACAGGTGAACTTGGGCACAGAGAGGAGGGGAGACAGAGCCAATCAGTGATCACGCCAGGATAGAAGCTCCAGGCTCCAGAGACTCACTCATTTAATGAGTGAATGTTGCATTTTCCTCTGTAGGGCCCCTGTGCTAAGCTCGGTGGTGAGCCCAAACACCACCTAGCCCTCTACTTTTGAAAAACAGAGACTAGTGGGGAAGACCAGCATTTGCTAACTGACATAATGAAAAGTTAAGCTGTAGCAGTGGAAAGCAATAAAGGAGAGTTGTATCCACAGCCAGAGTTTTCGGGTTTGACGCTTAGAGGCTCCAAGTACTGAAAAGACTATGACCTCTTCCACTATCTATTTAAAATTAAAACAAACAACAAAAAGACAAGTGCAATGAAATCCCCAAGAAGTCTCGTCTTGCCCACGATGACTTCTTTGATGCTATTTTATTTTTGAGAAGTCAAATAGCATGTTGTGAAAAATTAGAGGAGTGACTCTGTTTCGTTAATGCCTGAAATACAAAATACATACCTAGTCTGCCTATTGAGGAATCCAGGATGGATGTGTATATAAGAAGGCTTTGACCTAGTCAGGAAAATCAAGAAATACTCCCCTTGAGGAAATGACCACTGTGCTGAGAGCTTCAAGATGAGAAGGCAGGTAGGAAAAAAGGATGACAAACAATTACAGCAAACCTTGGGCAGAGCACGTGCAAAGGTCCTGAGGCAGCCTGGAGCTTGGGAAAGACAAGGCCAAAAGTAGGCGGGTGAGGACAATGGAGATTGTGTTGCAAGAGGAGGCTAAGAGCCAGGCCACATGGGGCTTTGTGGGCCACCTTGAGAAGTTTTGCCTTTATCTTTCCAGCAATGGAGAGCTGGAAAAGGATTTTAATTAGTAGGTCATGGTGACAAGATCCAGTTGGGGTTACAGAAAAGCTATTCTGGCTGTGTGTGGAGAATGGATATGAAGAAGGACAAGAGTTCAGTTAGAAGACATTTGTTCCCACAAGAGATGATAGAAGCTTTGATTAAGAGTGTGGTAGTCAAAATGGGGAGAAGTGAGCAGATTTCAGAGATATTTTGGACTGGATCTAGGTATAAGGAGAAAGGAGATGTGAGGGTGTGTCTTAGGTTTCTCACTTGCTGGAACTCAATGAATGGGGTGTCACTCAGGGTGCAGTAGGAAGTGGTAAGTGAACCCTGGTATCTATTTTCTCCTTCCCTATTTAGAGAGTGCATGGGAGTCCTGTCACGGGTTCAGATCTTCTCAGGCTCCCCGGCCCTTGTCCCCACTCCACAAGGGCTCTGATGAACCCGAAGCAGGCAGTCTGGCAGCTCCTTGTCTCTGGCCCATGCTGTGCCCACTGACCTTCCGCTCTGGAGCTTCTGGGCCCATGTCCTTGCTGACATGCCGACTCAGAAAAGCAAGAGAGTGAGCACCTCAAGGGATGACCTATTGACCAATGGAAAACAAGCCAGTGGAGAAATCCTTCCTGCATTCTCTCCTGGAGGGCCGGTCCTCGTGGGCAGTTCATACAGTTTACGGTAGTCAGCCTACAGACTGGCCAATCCAGACTCTGCATGGCTCATCTTCTCTCTCCCCCCTTCCTGTGCCACTCTCCCTGCGACTTACTCTTATTCCCTGGGAGTTGGTTCCCTAGTAAAATAGGAGCACAGAAGCCCCCTGCCTCAGACGTTGCCCTAAGAGGAACCCCGTTGAGGTAGTAATATGACCTCCCCATGTATCAACTGGGGTCATGGCTGCATGATTAGAGACTGGCATGTCCAGCCTCCCTCTCTACAGTTTGCTCTGTAACTGTCCACAGGGAATGGGTCGATGTGATACGTAGTTTCCCGGGGTCCCAGCCTTCAAAAGGGACATTGCTTCCTCTTCCCTTCCTGGAACAGGAGCGTGGGGCTAGGGAGCCAGCGCTGACCATGTGGATGAAGACGAGATGTGGAGGAATGGCAGAATAGCTGGTCATCTCGTGGAGGAGAGCTGGTCTCACAGCTTCACTATACCATTACTAACCTATAGGAAGACCAGGTTTGGGGAAAACCCCTGAGTCCAGTTTGGGACATTTTGTTTTGGAGAAGCCTTTGAGAAATCGGAGTGAAATGGCAAATGAGACGTGAGCCTGGAAGTCGGAGGGAAGGCCTGGACTGAAAACATAAGTGTGTGAACCCCTTCCTTGTGGTAATGAGAGTCTCATGGTGTCTGAGGTGGTCTAGAAAGAGGGTGGAGAGCCTGTGGGAAGAGCTTCTAAGATGGCCCCGTCATCCCCACCTCCTGTATTTATCCCCTTGTGCTACTCCCCTTGAATGTGGGCTAGACCTAGTGACTCGCTTCTGAAAAATAGAATATGGGAAAAGGGATGGGATGTCACTTCCAAGTCAGGTCATAAAAAGACTGGCTTCCATCTTGGATGCCCTCTCTCTCAGTCACTTGCTCTGAGGGAAGTCAGCCACCATGTTGCAAGCTTCCCTATGGATAGATCCACATGGCAAGGACCTGAAGGAGGCCTCTGGCCAATAGCCAGGGAGGGATTGAGGCCCTTAATCCAACATCCATCCTGTGAAAAAAATGAATCCTGCCAATAAGCACATGAAGGAGACTGAAAGCAGATTCTACAGTCCTAGGGAAGCTTTCAGAATCCTATTCAGCCCTGGCCAACACCTTAATTGCAGCTATGGGAGACTTTACTCCAGAGACATATAGTGAAGCCACAGCCAGATTCCTGACCCAGAGAAACCATGGGATAATAAATTCTTGTTTTCTAAGCTACTGGGTTTGGGGGTGATTTGTTTCTCGGCAACTGGTAACTAAGACAGAGTCAGTGCCAGAGCCTTGACGATCTCTACTCCTTCAACGTCTGGGAGTGAAGAACAAGCCAATAAAGGAGGCCAAGAGCAAGCAGCCATGGGCATTCGAGGCAATCCAAGTGGTGCCACGTCACCGAACCCAGGAGAAGATAGGAGGGAAGGGTCAGGAGTGTGCAGATGCTGCCGAGAGATCAAATAAGATGGGAGACAAATAATGAACATCAAGATGCGGGGGCACCAGTGACCTCAGGATCTAAGCCGCTCCTTCAGGACCTGTGACCCTAGACGATCTGTTTAGAATGATTGAGGAGAAAGCTGGAAAAGAGGAAACATAGAACTTTTCCTCCAACTTTGACAGTGAAAGCAAAAAGAGAGGAGGACAGAATTTTTTTAATGGCCCACACTTGAGCTTGAGCAAGAGCAAAGGGGGGCTTCTGGGATGGCAGGGTTTGGAGTGCCGGGCACCCACCCCTCCGGAAAGAATCATCACTGGTGAAAATCATTATACCCAGCCACTAGAAGTCTCTGGAAGTTGTCATAAGAAAGGATAGCACACAAAGAAACATTTATTTGAGAACTAAATCTCAGTGAGTATAGGGAAACTCTGTGAAACGTGAGCTTCCTTCCCCCATTCTTCATCTCAACAAGACAATGGAAGCTCTAATCTGAGCAGGTTGTATGAATAAAGTGGGCCTCCCTCTCCTCTAATCACTCATAGATCAGACACATAACCCCAGACACAGCAGGTTAAGAATATGGGGGCGCTAACTGCCCTCGCCCCAGTTCAGTTGTAGGGTGGAGGTTCCATACCAGCAGAAGCAAACCAAGACTGGAGGCTTCCATCCTCACTCGGTGCCCTGCTCCTAAGTCAGGGCTGTCACTCCAAGAGAAGTGACCGTCCCAGCCCTCACCTCTGAAGAAATGGTTCAGAGATTTTCACCTAGGATGAGAAGCAGTTAATACAAATGGAGAGCTCCAAAGCTCTTGCCAGAGACTGAATTTATTCGAAATGGAGTGTGGGGAATCTCAAGCCCAAGAGTGCTCACAAAAGCAGTGAAGACTTTGGTGGTAAGCAGTGAAGAGGAACCTAGTAGATCCATTAGAGTAACAAGCTAAATCATAGGCCAGCTAGTTTACCAGAAAGAAACCAGTTAAGAGACATCAAAGAAGAGCCTTCGTGGGTCAGAACAAACCTCAAAGACTTGCCTTTAAAGCTACCTTTGCCAAGGTGCCCAAATCTAATTGGATCAGACTGCAGAACAATGTACCGCTCCAGGCGTTGTCAAGAACAAGAGAGCAATCAGAAGAAAATGAGCGGAGTCTAAGAGCTAGGTGTGATAATAGCAAAGGCAAGGAGGTTAATAGAGATTTTAGAGAAAGAGACCATCAAAGAGAGCCCTGCTAAAACCCACCCTCCCAGGGTGACTGTGTGCATGTCTCACTCTGTGAGGAGTAACATCAGAGGCTTCATATTAAGGCGGAAATATAATTTGCTAAAATAGTTCAGCCAAGTCACTAAAGAAACACATAAGCAACAAAAGAAACAAACCAAGGAGGGAGAGAATATCAGTCCCCAGAATTTCTACAATATATCATCACCTAAAATGTCCAGATTTCAAGAAAAAATTACAAGGCGTGCAAAGAAACAAAAAAGTATAACCCATGCAAGGGGGCGGGGGGTAGGGGGGAACAGCAACAGAAACCCTCTGTGAGATAAGCCAGATGTCAGATGTAACAGACTTCAAACAGCCGTGATAAATATGTTCAGAGAAGTAAAGGGAATCGTGCTTAAAGAAGTAAAAGATATGATGACAGTGTTCCATCAAAAAGAGACTGTCAATGAAGCAATAGAGATTATATATATTTTTAGAAGAACTAAATGGAGGGATGCCTGGGTGGGTCAGTGGGTTGAAGCCTCTGCCTTCGGCTCAGGTCATGATCTCAGGGTCCTGGGATCGAACCCCTCATCGGGCTCCCTGATCAGCGGGGAGCCTGCTTCCTCCTCTCTCTCTCCCTCTGCCTGCCACTCTGCCTACTTGTAATCTCTCTGTCAAATAAATAAATAAAAATTTTTTTTAAAAAAGAATCAAATGGAAAATCTGAAGTTAAAAAGTATAATAGCTGTTATGAAAAATTCACTAGAGGGATTCAACAATAGATCTGAAGTGAGAAGAAAGAATCCATAAAGTTGAAGGGATGTTGATAGAGACTGTAATCCAAAGTACAGAGAGAAAAAACAATGAAGTAAATGAACAGAACCTCCGAGAAATGTGGGACACCCTTAGGCACACTAAAATATACAGAATGGGATTCCTAGAAGAGGAGATAAAAGAGGAGGGGAATAACGCAAAGAAATAATGACTGAAAACTTTTTGGCAAGAGCACCAAGACAATTCAATGGGGAAAGAAAAATCTTTTCAACAGACGTGAGGACAACTGAATATCCACACGCAAAGAAATGATGTTGAGTCCCGATCTCACGCCACAGGGAAAAACTAGCTCATAACCGACCAAGACCTAAATGTAAGAACTAAACTACACAACTTTCAAAGAAAACATAGGCACAAGTGTTCATGACCTTGGATTAAGCAACAATTTCTTAAAATATGACACCAAAAATCACAAGCAGCCAGCAACAAAAAATAGATGCATTGGACTTCATTAAAACTGAAAATTGTGCCCCAGAGAAGACCATCAGGAAAGTGAGAAGACAACCCACAGAATAGGAGAAAATGTTTGCAACCATATATCTGACAAGGAACTTGTATCTACAGTATATAAAGAATTATTATAACTCAATAATAAAAAGACAAATAACCCAATTAAAAATTGGCAAAGGAGGGGTGCCTGGCTGGCTCAGTTGGTGGAGCGTGCAACTCTTGATCTCAGGGTTATGAGCTTAAGTCCCACATTGGGTGTAGAGTTTACTTAACATCTTAAAAAAAAATTGGCAAAAGATCTTAATGGACATTTTCCAAAGAAGATATACAAATGTCCAATAAGCGTGTGAAAAGATGATTAACATCATTGGCCATGAGGGAAATCAAAGCAAAATCACAGTGAAATACCACTTCACAACCACAAAGAGGGCTGTAATAAAAAACACAGACAAGAGGAACACCTGGGTGGCTCAGTCAGTTAAGCGTCTTCTCAGGAGAAGCGTCTCAGGTCATGATCTCAGGGTCCTGGAATCAAGTCCCCCATGGGGTTCCTTGCTCAGCTGGGAGCCTGCTCCCCTCCCCCCTGCCTGCTGCTCCCCCTGCTTATGCTCTCTCTCTCTCTCTCTGACAAATAAATAAAATCTTAAAAAAAAAAAAAGACAATAACAAGTGTTGGCAACAATGTGGAGAAATTGCAACTCTCACACAGTGCTGGTAGGAATGGAAAATGGTGCAGCCACTTTGGAAAACAGTGTGGTGGTTCCTCAAAAGGTTTAACACAGAATTACCATAGAATCCAGCAATTCTGCTCCTAGGTATATATCCAACAGAAATGAAAACATCTCCATACAAAAACATACACACAAATGTTCACACAAACATTATTCCTAACAGCCAAAAAGTGGAAACAAACCCAAATGCCCATGAGGTAAAATGTAGTATAGCCACACAGGATATATTACTTGACAGTTTTTAAAAAATAAAATACTGATATATGCTACAACCTGGATGATTCTTGAAAGCATTATGTTAAGTGAAAAAAGTCAGTAACAAAGAATCACTCAGTGTATGACTCCATTTATTTTAAAGAATCTAGAATAGGCAAATCTACAGAGAGAGAAAGTGTATTAGTGGCTGTCTAGGGCTAGGCAGGGAGAGGAGGTGGGAAGGGAAATAATTGCTAATGGGGGACAGTGATGAGTTATAAATATGTTCTAAAATTGATTGTAGTGATGACCGCATAACTCTGAATACATTAAGAACCATTACATTGTTACACTTACACAGGTGAATTGTATGTATGGCATGTGAAGTACATCTCGATAGAGCTGTTATTTAAAAAATAAAAGTCAACAGAAAGGATCCCGTTGAAAGGAGTGAACCAGATGAAGGCAGAAAGGAACAAAGGACCCTCTAGGCAAGGGAGTGAGCAAGCCAGAGGTGGAAGGACTCACTTTCAGCAGCAGGACAGCAGCCCCGCCTCCCTGGGGGGTTGGGATAAGTTCTGCTGTTGGGATGTCTGAAGACCTGGGTTTGAGAACATGTCTCTTATCTGATGGATGAAAAGGAAGACCGAGGGGAGCAGGCTGGAGGTTTGAAGGGAATGGAGGTTTGACACATGGTATCTCTGAGCAGTCACAATGGAGAGATTACCTATAAGCAAGGCCAGCTTCACGGGTGCACAACCTGTACAACTGCACAGTGCCTGCACTTAAAAATGCTCCATGTGTGGTTTTCTGCTTTGCTCTCAGTGTCTTGAAATTCTTCATGATTTTTGAACAAGGGGCTCCATATTTCCATCTGGCACTGGGTCCCAGAAATTAGGCAACTTATCCCACCCTATAATGAACTATCCAGAACCCGGCCCAGAATGGCTACACACATTAAAGTGGCTTCTATTCAGCAGAGAGTTGGAGGGGGAATTACAAAGCTCAGACTTAGATTAATCCAAGAATGAATCCCCAGATCATCTCTCGCCTTAGTGCTATCTATCTCCCTGGCCTGCTTCCTTTTACTTTACACAGAATTTCAGTAAGACACTGGGGTTGTTTTATTGTTCAACTCGATTTACTGGGGAGGAATGAGGCTTCCCCACCCCACTGGCGTCTGGCCTGGCCATGTGACTTGCTTCAGCCAGGAAATGTGTCACTTCTAAGCAGAAGCTGTGAGACCCAGCACGTGGCTTACCAGGGCTTATTTTCCTCTGTTACTAAAGCAGAAATGCTCCCGATAAGAGGCTGCCCTATCAGCCAGATCCTGGGATGAAGATACCATGGGGCAATGCTCCAGCCGAGCCGAAACTACAGCGTGTGCAAGAGACACATCTCTGTTGCTTTAAGCCACTGGGATTCCAGAGTTGTTTGTGACTGCCCCATCATCCACCTTATCCGGACCAGTCGGAGTGGCCTCTGTTTTCCAGGACCACATCAACTCAAAAGCAGCAAATTAGGAGGTGCTCTAGGGCTTTCTCGCATCTCTAGAACTTGACACATAGTATATATTTGTTGCATTCACAGTCCGGAACTCCGGTCTCCTCTGAGTGCGGTCCCAACTCCTTTGTCTGTGTTCAGAACTCCCCGCGACCAAACTTGACAGCTTCATCTCCCACAGACTGCCCCCCACAAGTGACTGATCTGCTCACTCACCTCCAGAGACTTTCCATCTGCTCATTCATTCATTCTTTTACCCAATGTATACTGGTACCCACTCTGTCACAGGGACCGTGTGAGGTACAGAAAGGTTTACCAGACGTGGTCTCCCTGCCCCGGGGATTGAGTCCCCAGACCTTGGTCATGCTGTTTCTCTCCACCAAAAGCATCGTTCTGACCCCTCTCTCTGCCTATTGAAGCTGTTGACCCTCCTTCCAGACACACACAGAAACCCCACCTCCATCCGTTAACCTGCCCATCGCCCCATTTACTCCAGAGCAGCCCCTCCCCCTTCTCAAATACTGCACTCATCACTTTCTTATAAATTACTTGGCGATCAGTTAGACCCTGCCTGATGGCCTCTCTCTTCTTGTACTTTGAAGGGTTATTTAAATCTCATTATTAAAACGTTTATACTTTTTTTCTCACGTCCTTAAATAGATGCGTAGAAGCAGCACATTGCTTAATGCAGACTTAATTAAAGTCGAGTCAAGTGGCCTTATTTATTTCACATCTCTTGCTTATATTTGGCCAACTTTTGACCTAGAAAAATGGCATCCTCCAACCTAATAGTTCTATGGAAAGTAACCTTGCTGGCTTTGGAGGCCTTTCCCTTGGTTGGGTTCTCGGGAAGAATGGGCGCAATGGGTCCTCGAGAGGGGCTTGCTCCCTGCCTCTTTTGCTCTCATCCTAAACCTCGAAGGCCCCAGCACCCCAAAACTCTATACCACCCAGAAGAGTGTTGGTAGGTATTAGGCAAGAGAACAGTTTCTGGAACATCAGCTCCTTCCAACCTTCCGACCAAGCCCTTCCCTCTCATCCCAAACTAGGAATGTCTCCAAAGATCCTGCAGAAAGACAAGAGAAACCCAAAGAGGGGTATTGGGGGAGCGTCTGCTGTGTGCTGGGCACTTGAGCCAAGAGTTGCTTGTACACCTGCTCACTCGATCTTTCCGGACAGCCTTCCTAGGTGGGTGTCCTCCGTTTTCCAGAGAAGGAAGCCGGCTTGCAAGACACGAAGTGCCGTGCCCAAGGTGACTCTGCAGCAAGTCCCAGTGTGCCTTGGTCTGGGACATCCACGTGGCCTGGCCAACTGTAGCTCTTTGGGAGTAGTTTCTGGTCTGCAAGGCCTCTCGCTGACTGCTTGCAACTATCCCGTTCAGTGGGTACGGTCTCCAACCCATAGATGCCGAGCCAGACCCCCAAAGACACTGAACCTCACCTCTCCCGTCACGCAGGGAATCACAGGCGGGGAGCCCCAACAGGCCACCCTGGAGTCATCCTGCTCAGCGCAGCCAACTTGGCACAGCAGGGCTGGCACCGGGATGCTCGTGCCGTGTAACTGAATGATCAGAAACAGCATGGCCTGAGCTTTACCACTATCATTTTAAAGATTATTATTCAGTTATTTCAGCTAATTAAGCCTTGAATGCTGGCCAGCTCAGCTTCCACCTCAGAGAGGAAGTGCAGAAGCTTGGGCTTGGCTTCCCCTCCCGCTTTTCTCTCTCTCTCTTGCTGGGGCAGGAGAGCTCAGCGCCTGCAAGGGTGGGGGGTAAGGGGAGCAAGGAAGGGCGCTCAACCTCCCCTCCCACCACCCCTCAGGGAAATGGGAGGTCGGGCGTCCGCCGCAGAAAAATCCCCTTTTCTCAGGAGTGGGCAGCCTGTTCTTTCCAGGCCCAGCAGGGAAGAGCCTGGACCAGCTTGCAGTCTGGGTTTAAGGCCAGGAGCCGTGCACTGCAGCCTGGCTTAGCAGCTGTGGGGACTTGGAGAATGCCCTCTAGTCACCTGCGTGCCATCTGACATGGCCCACGAGCATCTCAAGCAGGAGACGGTAGCCTAGTGCTGTGCCTGTCGAATATGGTAGCCAGGAGCCATATGGCACTGTCTAGATTTTCATTTCAATTAAGTAAAATTTAATTAGATTACGAATTCAGTTCCTCCATCACACTGGCCACGTATGAGGGCTCTTGGGCTGCTGTATGAGATAGGCGCCTACAGAACTTCTCCGTCACCACCGAAAGTTCGACCAGACAGCACTGCCCAGTGATGAGGGCTGAGTGCCCACGTTCGGCACTCGGAGGCAAATCCCAGCCCCACAGTTTCCTGGGAGTCTTGGGCAAATGACCTAATCTCCTTATCCTCGGTTTTCCCATCTATAACATGGGGACTTACAGGGCCACGCTCACGGAGCTGTTGTAAAGGCTAAACGAGAAATGTGCCCGAGACACAGAGAAGAATGCCAAATAACGATAAAGACCCCGTTGTTGGCTCTTAATACAAGGATATGAGGCTTCAGTCTCACAAAGCGATTTCACAAATGCTACTAAAAATAATGATACTCCAGTAGTAATAAGCATACCTGAAACTAGATTTGGTTTCTAATACCCTTCTCCAAAAAAAGGAACAAGACTTCTTGGAGGGGCGCCTGGGTGGCTCAGTGGGTTAAAGCCTCTGCTTTCGGCTCAGGTCATGATCTCAGCGTCCTGGGATCAAGGCCCGCATCGGGCTCTCTGCTCAGCAGGGAGCCTGCTTCCTCCTCTCCCTGTCTCTCTGCCTGCCTCTCTGCCTACTTGTAATCTCTCTCTCTGTGTCAAATAAATAAATAAAATCTTTAAAAAAAATAAAAAATAAAATTACTTGTTACCAGTAATTTAAAAAAAAAAAAAAACAAATGCTACTTAACTTGCATTTTACGATGAGTTGGAGGCAGGCAGGGACATGAGGAGTCAGCGGAGCCATTTTATAGAGAGCCCAACTGAGACACAGAGGTGACATGACTTCTCCAACAGGTGCCAGAACCAGGACTTGACCTAAGTGAATAACTCAACAGCTAACATGTGTGGATTTTTTCACGGCCAGCGTCCTAATCTCACGAGGCCAGGAACATTCCTTAGAACCTCTCATGAGGGAGCTTCTAAGAGGGAAGTAGTCCTAATGCTCTCTGGCTCTTACTCTGTGCCAGGCACAGTTCTANTTTTTTTTTTTTTTTTTTTTTTTTTTTTTTGAAGATTTTATTTATCCATTTAAGAGAGAGCATGAGCATGGGGAGAGTGGAGGGAAAGGGAGAATCAGACTCCTCACTGAGCCGGGAGCCGACATGGGGCTGGATGTGGGGCCTGATATGTGGCTCGATCCCAGGACTCTGGGATCATGACCTGAGCAGAAAGCAGCAGTTCAACCATCTGAGCCACCCAGGCGCCCCAAGGCACCGCTCTAAACATTCATTTAATCTCTGCAGCAATCCAGTGGAGGAGGTATGCTTATTAGTCCCATATCAGTGATGAGAAAGGTGAAGAACAGAGAGGGTCAGCAACTTTCCCAAAGTCACACAGCCAGGAAGTAGTGGACTCGGGACACAAGAACCCAGAAATCTGACTCCAGCCTAACTGGAGAGAGGTCTCACTTTATTCACCCACATCCCAGCACAGGTGAAGGAAGTGGAAAGAGGACAAAGCCCCTTCGTTCCCAAAGTCTGTGTCTCTCTCCCACTCTATCCCCTGTGTCCAAGGGGAAAAGAGTGCAAGCTGCTCTCGCAGCCTCAGGGGGCCGCAGGTGGGAGATGGGAGGTGGAGAACATAGCCTGCCGTGAGCTGTATGACCGTGACCTGTGGGCCCAGGTGCCTTTCCTTCTGTGACTCTCACTGTGCCCCTGTCTCGGTCTGCTCAGGTGGCCGTTACTAATACCATGGACTGGGGGATTCAAACAACAGACATTTATTTTCTCAGCCTGAAAGGCTAGAAGTTGGTGGAAGTCGAGGTGTTAGCAGGCTTGGCTCTTCCTGAGGTTTCTGTCCTTGGTTTGCAGGTGGCTGTCTTCCTGCGTCTTCCCTCTGTGCATATCTGTGTCCAAATGTCTTCTGCTTGTAAAGACAGTCATGTCCGGTTAGAGCCCCTCCCCCCAACGACCTCGTTTTAACTTAGTCTTTCAAGACCCTATCTCCTCACATTCTGAGGTCCAGGGCATTAGGACTCCAACGTGGATTTGGGGGTGGGAGGGACACAATTCGGCCCATGACACACCCTGTCTCACTCCATGCTGCCTGACCCAGTTCTCGGCCCCCGAGGAGCCCGTGGGAGCCCGTCCTGGGGGCAGAGCTGTGGGGAGCTGGTGAATGGGGAGAAGGGTTCCCAGAAGGAAAGTGAAAATTCTGGGAACCAAATGATAGCCTAACACACCAGGGGTGATCAGGGCTGGACCTGAGCAGGAGGAGGATGTTGGTAATCATCTGTTTGCTTACTGCCTTCTCTCTGCCAGGCCCTTCAACACTTCGCCTCAGTGAACCCCCTCAGCAAGCCTGCAAAGTGGGTGTTGTTATCCCATTTCACAGATGAGAAAAGTGATACTCAGTTGGGTTTAAAAACCGCCCAGCTTTGGGGCACCTGGGTGGGTCAGTTGGTTAAATGTCTGCCTTTAGCTCAGGTCATGATCCCAGGGTCCTGGGATCGAGCCCTGTATCAGGCTCTCTGCTAGACGGGAAGTCTGCTTCTCCCTCTCCCATTCCCCCTGCTTGTGTTCCCTCTCTCGCTGTCTCTCACTCTGTCGAATAAATAAATAAAATCTTAAAAAGAAAAAAAAAATCCACCTGGTGTGAGAAAGCCCTTGGAGTTAAGGATCATGGGTCTTCATTTCTCCCTTAAACAGCCCAATAATCTATTATGTGTGTTTGGTTGTCTTGCCCCTTCCACCACGGAACCTTCGCAGACACTGTTCCCTTCTGCTGAGGATGCCTCCCCCTCCCCACTCATCCTGCTTAATTCCTGCTTCTCCTTCCTCTTCAGAGAAACCTCTCCGACATTCCAAAGCCAAGTCTAGTTCCCTGATTATTTGTTCTAACAGCACCATGATCCTGTCCGGTTCCCACAGGTTATTCTGAGAAGTTGGGTGCCCTGCTCCCACCAGACTGTCAGTGCCTTGAGGTCAGGCACCATGTCCTTACATCTCCAGTGCCCAGCAGAGTATACGGCATAGAGCCCCATAAATACCTGTTGAAAGGAATGAATATTACCTCCTCTCAACACCCTTACTTAACGCGCCTTTCCTGCTGAGATACAGGCTTCCTTTCTCCTCTTAGTTCCCATGGCAGTTTTTATTTCATCTCAGTAGATCTTACATTGAACCATTCTAGTTTTTTCAGTCACCCTTTTTCAAATATGAGTCTTTGGAGCTAAGGCTCAGGTCCTATTCATGTTTCTATCCTAGGAGCCCAGTTCCCAAGCTGGTACAGAGTAAGCAACCCACTGTGAACTGAGAATGGAAAATGCCTCCTGATGGTGAGATCCCACCATCAGATAGTGTGCAGACAGCCAAAGATGCTTTTTGGAGAACTGGTGTAACAATCAGGACTCCCAAATAATTGAACCATTCAGGTGGCCTTCAGGCATGGTTGGATCCAGGGGCTCGCACACAATGGCATCGGGATGCAGCCTCTGTTCTATCGGTACTGTGTTTTGCTATGTTAGCCTTAGGCAGATTTTCTCCTTGGATTCACTAGCTTCCAGAAGGTCCAGGCCCATATCCTCCTTGCTGTGAGTCCTGTGAAAAGAGAGGTTCTCTCCCCCAAGAATTCAAATAAAAGTTCACAAACTGGATCCCACTGGGCCAGTTTGGCCACAGACCTACCCCTGAACCAGTCACAGTAGCCTGGAAGAATTGATATTGTGAGTGCTCAGGCCATGGAGCCAGACGTGGAGTCAGCCCAGCTGAACATACAGATTTAGAGCTGACTCAGTAACCAGGAGACAGGAAAATAGAGGCTGGGTAGACAAGACCCACCACCATGTTCCCTCTGACCAGCCTTTCCGACTCCGTTCACCTGTGCTGCCGGAAATGTTCCTGCAGACTCTCAACTCTGCTTCCCACCGCCTGTGGCTCTGAGATTTCAGTAAATCACTGCCTGGCTTTCCAGACCTGGTGGACTGCAAGCTGGAGACCACCCCCTCCCACCCCCCGCCAGACCACAGTGCCTGGGGATAAAGAGCCCACCACCCCTCCCCACCGAGCTTCTCACACGGGGGAGAAAGGGCCCCAAGGAGAGGCACTTAGCCTTGATGTGGTTTCCTGTTGCTGCCCTTCCTACCAAGACGTCACTGGCCTTGGCTCCCTTCCTGACTTTCCTATTTTTTCTAGCTCCTGTTGAAGGAGGCAGCAGGACTGGGAAGGGCTTCTTCGATAACCCCAGCCTTTCAGGCTCTCTCGCCCTAGTTGGTTATAGACTCCCTCACATTCAAAGAATGACATTTATTTTAAAAAATTTTTTTTAGTTTGTTGGATGGATTGATGAATCCGTCCTAGGTGCCCTCAGGACTCCTTATGTCCTTGTCACTTACATTTTAGCATCCTGGGCTCCAGATGCCTGTAAGAATGGGAAGCACTTCTCTTTGCCTTCCAGTCGTCCCTTAGCGTAACAACTGAGATGGAACATAGCTGATTTTTATCGGGCACTTACCCTAATTCAGGCACCGAGCTAAGCATTCACTCGATCTTCACAGCAGCCCCACAGGCTGGTCTGGGCACTGTGATCGCCTGCAATTTATAGTTAAGCAAACCAAGTCTTGGTGGTCATGTGCCCAAAGGACACAGCTGGTCCATAGAAGTCAGAACTCCAAGGGTGGGACCTGACCGCTATGTGATAGGGCCCCGTGAGCAAGGACCCTTACCTCCATCCACACCAACGTTCTCCTTCTACCACAGCATGACCCATCTTTACTCATGCTGCTCTGCAGATCAGGTCCTCCCTTCTCCTCTCTGTGTAGACCGATGGCAGGAAATATATCAGTGAGCCCAGTGCTAGGCTACACTGCTGTACCAATTACCCCCCAAATCTCAGGGGCTTATTCCAACAAACATCCATTTCTTCTTCATGCCACACACTGCTGTGGGTCAAGTGACCTTCTTCTACCTTATAGATGGCCTCCAACGGGACAGGAGACACAGAAGGGGGGCTCTAGCTCTTAACTGTCTCTGCCTGGAAGAGACGCAGGTCATTTCTGCCTACATTTCCCTGACCCCAACCAAGAGCGTGTGAACATTTGGTGAACACCTCCTGTCTTTGCCACAAATTTACCACGCAGCTCCTGCCAGGGGGCAAGCAAAGGGTCAAGACAGTATGGATGGAAGCAGGGGTGAAGGCCAAAGGGCCAGGATCTGGGCTGGTGGTGGGGAAGTGGGGACAGGTGGGTAGGATCTGGGGACTAAGTACATACTGCCAACTCCAGACCCCAGCTTGGGGCAGTGCTACATTTCTACCGTCCTGGGTATTGCTCAGAAGAAGTCAGCCACCACTGAACTTGGCTGAGACTCTGCTCTGGGTTTGGGGCTGCTAATGACAGGATTTGACCTGAGCCAAGGGAACAATGTAATAAGAATAACAATCCCTGACTTTCCAAACTTTGGAGTTTACAAAGCAGACTCACAGCCAAAATCTCATTTGACCTTCACAATAACCCTGTGACGTGGGTGTGTTATCTGCATTGTCTGGTAAGGAAATGCAGAGAGAGATGAGGTAACAGACCCAAGTCGCACAAAGCCTGTGCGTGCTAGAGTCCTTCTGCATGCCAGCTTTCTGGGTCCACGCTCAGGGCTCTTCCGCAGCTTCGCTGCCTCCCATGCAAATTTCGATGGAAATTGACCACATGAAAATGAACATCAACAGGATTTGGACTCAAGAGCATGGGTGCTCCGGGCACCACGGGGAAGTGCAGGTGCTGGAGGCAGACAGCCTGGCGTGGATCCCAGATCTGCCACCTGCTAGCTGGGCGAGAGGTGGCAAGTCGATCCCTCTGGGCTCTCTGTCCTTCCATGGAGAACAAGGATGAACCGTCCCTAACCCATAAGGTTATAATGGAGAGTTAACGAAATAAGGAATAGAGAATGCTTAGCACAATGCCTTGCTCAACATTAGAGCTTCATAAACACTGAATAAACACTGAATGATGCTGCCGATCCTTCTTAGAGACGAAATGATGTCAGTACCCCTTCCTCCCTCCCTGGGGCATGATTGCGTGTCACTATGCTACACTTGGCTTCTGTGTAACAATCTGACCTCCTAACCCACCTGCACATGCAGCTTCCTGTAAGAAGAGAACATTCTTTAAAAGCAAACAAACAAACAAACAGGGGCTCAGTCGGTTAAGCCTCTGTCTGACTCTTGATTTCTGCTCAGGTCATGATCTCAGGGTAGTAAGATCGAACCCCGTGTGGGGCTCCATGCTCAGCAGGGAGTCTGCTTGATATTCTCTCCCTCCCTCTTTCTCTGTCCCTATCCAACGCCCCCTAAAATAAATAAATAAATCTTTTTTAAAAACCACTTTATTTAGGTATGATTGGCATACAAAACGCTGTACCTATTTAAAACTATACAACTTGATGAGTTTAGAAATAAGTGTACACCCATGAGACCATCACCACAACCTACGTAAGCCATAAATACATTCATCTCCTCCAAAACTCCCTCCTGTCCTCATTGCGTGTGTGTGCGTGTGTGTGTGTGATAAGAACACTTAACACAAGATCTACCCTCTTGGCAAGTTTTTAAGTCTACAGCAGAGTGTTACTAGCTATAGGCATCACCCCATACAGTAGATCTCTAGGACTCATTAATCTGGTATAATCTAAACTTTGTATCCTTAATTAACACTTCCCCATCTATCCTTCCCTCCAGCCCCCCAGCCGCTGGCACACACCATTCTACTCTCTGCTTCTCTGAGTTTGACTCCTTGAGATTCCTCATGAAAGGGACACCATGCAGTATTGTCCTTCTGTGTCTAACTTGCCCACCTAGCATAATGTCCTCCAGGTTCATCCGTCTTGTTGCAAATGGGAGGATCACCTTTTTTAAGGCTGAGTAATATTCCATTGTACATATATGCCATATTTTCTCTTTTTTTAAAGATTTATTTGTTTATGGGGGGGAGAGAGGGAGAGGGAGAGAAAGAGGGAAAGAATCTCAAGCAGACTCTCCATGGAGCACAGAGCCCAACGTGGGGCTTGATCTCACGACCCTGAGACCATGTCCTGAGACAAAATCAAGAGTCAAAAAAACAGGAAAACAAAAAAACAAAATCAAGAGTCAGACGCTTAACAGACTAGGTCACCCAGGTGCCCCATATACCATATTTTCTTTATCCATTCGTCCATCAATGGAAATTTCAGTCGTTTTGGCATCTTGGCTATTGTGAATAAGGCTGCAGTGAATGGAGGGGTTCAGAGAGCTCTTTGAGATCCTGATTTCAGTTCCTTTGGCTGCATACCCAGAAGTGGGATTGCTGAATCATATAATAGCTCTCTTTTTAACTTTTTGAGGAACCTCCATGCCATTTTCTATGGCAGATCCCCTTTGGCCATTGACGCCAGCCCCTGGCCTTCGTCTCAGTTTGCTGCCACCCAGGGGCCATTTCATGCCACGCAGGGCTGTCTCCAAGTGTCTCTTTTAGGGCAGTCGTTCTTGAAAAGAAAGTGGGAGTGGAGGGAAGAGGAAAGCGTATCTAAGGATATGCTGGGGGAGCCAGGAGACTATGAGTTGCAAAAATCCCACAGGTGGTCCTGGCATGTGTTAGGGACCCACGGACTGAGGCAAAGCTCCAGAAACAAGAAAGGAGGGGAAGGGGGAACCAGGACAATCCTGTTTTCACCAGCACCGAGAATGCATGTGAGCTGCTGCTTCCAAGGGGTTTCTGCTCTGACTTGTGGAGGAGCCAATGTTTTGTTTCTGACACAATTCTCCAGCCAGTAAAGCCAGGAACAGGGAAGCTAAGAAATGGCCTTGCCTAAAAATTCATAAAGCAAACCACGAGAAGGGACTTGTATCAAGAATATATAAAGAACTCTGACAAGTCAATAATAAAAGACAAATCAGAAAAGGGTCTAAACAGACATTTCTCCAAAGAAGACATACAGAAGACTAATGTGCATATAAAAAGATGCTCAACATCATTAACCATCAGGGAAATGCCAAGCAAAACCGTAAGACATACCACTTTGAACCCACTAGGACGGAATATGCTGGGGGCTGGGTTATACCCTTTCCTCACACATACCAGAGACTGGACTCACAGATATTCTATATGCTCCCTGCTTCAGGAGGCTGTGATAGGGAGGTAAAGATGTGAGGGAGGAATCATGCCCTTACAGAAGATACCTTTTGCTTTTGGGGGATGGAGGAGGCGGAGAATTAGTTGACAACCAGCCTAAAAGAGATCAGAGCAGGTCTGAAGGCAAGAGCAAGGGCGAGGTCACGGCACGGCCGGGGAGCATGGCGGGCTCAGGAAAGCAGATTCTCTTGCCAGTTCCAGGTCACTTCCCAGGTCCAGCTGCTTCTCGCCCCATGTCCTAGTTATTATTGGGGGAACACATTATCCCAAAACTTAGTAGCTTGCAACAGCCATTTTATTAGGCACCTGTATCCCACAGATCAGGGATTTGGACAGAGCAGAGGGTGGACGGGTGACCTGAGGGATGACCTGTCCCTATTCCATGATGCCTGAGGCCTCAGCTAGGTAGAGGTAGAGAGGCAGGGCATGATTTGACTGCCGGAGGCTGGAATCTTCTAGGGCCCATTCCGTGGCATGTCAGATGCCTTGCCTGGGTAGACTCAAGATAGACTATCCACAGAGTGCCTACGTGTGGGCCTCCCCATGCATCTTGGCTTCCTTGAAACATGGTGGCCTCAGGGTAGGAAGCAGTCTTCCAAGGTGGCCCAGGGCTTCAGGCACCAGTGTTCTAGCAGGTCAGGCAGAAGCTGCATCACCACCGATGCCTCAGCCTGGGAAGTCCAAAGCAACCTCCGCTCACGCTCTATTGATCAAGACAGTCACAAGCCCACCCAGATGAACAGGCACAGACGTCCTGGCAGGAGGAAAGTCAAGAAATCTGGGGGTCATGTGTCAGGGAAGAGGCAAACTCAGGAGTCTACGTGGAGACTCTTTGAGGAGGATCTTCCCTGTTTCCAGCAGAATCCAGTGGGAGAACCTCTCAGGTATAATACTGACCCAAAAAGAAGCCAGACACAAAAAAGTGCACAGCAAGACCTGAACAGACATGTCTCCAAAGACGACATCCAGATGGCCAACAGACACATGAAAAGATGCTCGACATCACTCATCCTCAGGGAAATGCAGATCAAAACTACAGTGATATATCACCTCACACCTGTCAGGTAAAAAACATAAGAAACAACATGTGTTGATGAGGATGTGGGAAAATGGGGAACACTCTTGTGCCATTGGTGGGAACGCAAACTGGTGCAGCCACTCTGGAAGAAGGTATGGAGGTTCCTCAAAGATTGAAAAACAGAACTACCAGGGCACCTGGGTGGTTCAGTTCGTTAAACGTCTGACTCTTGATTTCGGCTCAGGTCATGATCTCGGGGTCATGATATCAAGCCCCGCGTGTGTCTCTGTGCTCAGCGTGGAGTCTCCCTGAGATTCTCTCTCTCCCTCTTCCTCTGCCCCTCCCCCTGCTCACGCACTCTCTCCCTAAATAAATAAATGAAATCTTTTAAAAAGAAAACGGAATTACCTTACAATCTAGTAATTCCACTTCTGGGTATTTACCTGAAGAAAACAAAAACGGTAATCCGAAAAGATAGATGCCCCCCTATGTTTGCATTATTCCCTAACACCCCTAGCAGCAGTATTCACAATAGCTGAAATACGGAAGCAACTCAAGGGTCCATCTGTGGATGAATGGATAAAGAAGACGCGGTCTAGGGGCGCCTGGCTGGCTCAGATAATAGAGCATTCTGCTCTTGATCTCAAGGTCAGGAGTTCAAGTCCCACACTGGGCATAAAGCTTACTTAAAAGAAAAAAAGAAGGAAGATGTGTATATACGTAGACAGTGGAGTACGACCCTGTCACAAAAAAGAGTGAAACCTTGTCACTTACAAAAACATAGACGGACCTAGAGGGTATTATGCTAAGTGAAATAAGTCAGACAGAGAAAGACAAATACTATATGATTTCACCTATACATGGAATCTGAAAAATTAAATAAACAAAACAACAACAACAAAATAGAAACAGACTCATACAGATTGAGAACAAATTGGTGGTTACCAGAGGGAAGGGAGGGTGGGTGAAATAGGTGAAGGGGGAGGGGGCTAAGAGGTACAAACTTCCAATTATAAAATAAAGAAGTCACAGGGATGAAAAATATAGCATAAGAAATATAGTCAGTAATATTGTCGTACCGTTATGTGGTGACAGATGGGGACCACAGTCATCATGGTGAGCATTTCATCATGTATATAATTATTGAATCATGATACTATACCTCTGAAAGTAATGTGTCATTCTTCAATTTAACATCTTTTTAAAAAGGTACATACTGGGGCGCCTGGGTGGCTCAGTGGGTTAAAGCCTCTGCCTTCGGCTCAGGTCATGATCTCAGGGTCCTGGGATTGAGCCCCACATCAGGCTCTCTGCTCGGCGGGGAGCCTGCTTCCCCCCCTCTCTCTGCCTGCCTCTCTGCCCACTCGTGATCTCTCTCTCTCTCTCTTTGTCAAGTAAATAAATAAAATCTTTAAAAAAAATAAAATAATAAAATAAAAAGGTGCATGCTGTATGATTCTATGTGTGCGACATTCAAGGACAAAACTAATTGACGGTCACAGTAGTTGTTGTCCAGGGGTGGGGTGCAAAGGGGTATAGGGAAAGGAGGCTTCTGAACTGGTATGTTCTATATCTTGATCCGAGTGGTGGTTGCACAAACGTATCCATACCTCAAAAGCCATCAAGCTCTACACTTAGAATTCATGCACCCGACACACTAGGTCAATAAAAGATTTTGAGGAGACTTTTGCAGCAGGAGCACTTGCCGTCCGACCCTGCTGTAGCCAGCTGCAAGTGTCACAGAAAAGCAGTTTCCCAGGCCTCGGCGTCCTGGCTGGTGGGTGGAGCAGGGAGGCTCTCCCCAGGGGCCAGGCGGGTCCGCCCCCTGCTCTCCGCTCCTGCCCCTACTTCCTTCCCGGTTTCAAGATCCCAAAGTCACTGCTGGGAGGGGCCAGGCCCTTAGGGAGTTCATTCCCACTTGTTTCACGGAAGAGGAAAGGAGGGTGGCCGGGATTGCCGTGTGCCCTGGGGAGAGGCAGGCAGCCTTGCACCACAGACCCGCTATGACTCCCAGCCCAGGGCGGCCTCACCACCCCAGACACAGAACTCCGCTCCCTCCCCTGCCTGGGAAGCTGAGCTCTCAGGGACCCATCAGAGGTCTTCCTACAGCCCTGCCCACCCAGATGGGAGTTTCTGGAAAGAAGGAGGGTTTGCTACAAGGCGGGATGCTGGGACTCACCCAGCTGGGCGGGGCTCGGACAGGGGAGGGCAGACAGCCCCAGCTGGGCCCGCCTCAGGGCTCCCTGATGTTGATCAGGACCAGCCCTGAGGGCCAGAGGCAGGAGCAAGCTCACCACTCCCAGAATTTCCAGTGCTTTCCAGGGGGCCTGAGGAGGCCGGAGCAGGTGCCGGCATCGTTAAGGACTGAAATGCGAACCTCAGCCCCGTTAATCAAGGCCTTTCCTGGTCTGACTCAGCCCTTCCCAGCCTGCCTCGCCACCCAGGCCCATTTCTGCGTGTTCCACAGTCAACTCCTGTTACCGGCTGAGTTGTGTTCCCTGCCAAAATTCATACGTTGACGTCTCCATCTCTACACCTCAAATACAGATACCTATATTTGGAGATAGGGTCTTTAAAGAGGTAATTAAGTTAAAATGAGGTCCTATGGGTGGGCTTTACACAGAAGAGTTTAGGACACAAATCACGGAGGAAAGACCACGTGAAGACACAGGGAGATGGTGGGACGGTCTGCAAGCCAAGGACGGAGGCCTCAGAGGGAACCGACCTGCCAGCACCTTGATCTCAGACTTCCAGCCTCCAGGACAGTGAGACGCTGGAGTTGAGGTCACCGGCCTGTCGTATTTAGTCACGGCGCCCAAGCAGGCCAAGTCAAGGCCCCTTGACCAGAGCACCACATGTTCACACCCGGCCTTTGCCCAGGCTGCCCCCCATCCCCACCCCCACCCCTGCAAGCCGGGCTGCAGGGTTGCGGTCCCTTCCCTCCTCCTCCCTCGCTCTGACCAGCCACACTTACCAGGCCTCGCTACCTGCTCCGTGCATCTCCCTTCAAGATCCCCCGAGTCAGAGCCTGCTCTGCGGCCGGCTCCGTCCGCATATCGTCGCTATAATCTCTAGGACACCACACTGGGGGTTCTCGCCAGACTTTTACCCCCAGACAGGGCCGTGCCTGCCTTACCTCCACCCACCCAGCGTGAACAACAGATGGCCCTGCATCCAGGAGCTCGCTGAGGGCCTTAGCACAGCTCTGACAGGGTCTCTGGCCCGCAGCCCCATGGCTCGCCTTCGGTGCCCCTGCCCTGCGCCCCAGCACAAGCTCTAAGGAAGGCTTTAAGGTCGGAGGAAATTAGCACTGCCTTAGAGATCGCACATTCTAAACAAAAGCCCGGGGGCGGGGTGGGGGGGAGTTTAACCCCCAGATACCCCAACACTTGTTCCTTCCTGGGTAAGACCAGCCCTAACCTACATGTGCATCTGAAAGAGTATGTGTGTGTGTGTGTGTGTGTGTGTGTGTGTGTGTGTGAGAGAGAGAGAGAGAGAGAGAGAGAGAGAGACAGAGAGAGAGAGACAGAGAGAGAGAGAAGGAGAGAGAGATGGGGGGTGGGGATGGTTATGTGTGGATCCCGGGGTGGAAAAGACCCCAAACTCCGGTGTGCGGTGAAGCAGGACAGAGGCTTCGGTACCCCGGAGAGAGGAGCATCTGAAGCTCGAACAGGCCTGGGCCTCGACCTCTTTGCTGATCCGGCGAGCCAGCAAAGCGGACGTCTGGCTGGACCCGGTGCTGAGCCCGAACACACAAGGAATCCTGTGTGGGGCCAGACTGGCAGGGGTTAACAAAGAAAGGCAGGTTGCTTCTGGAAAACAAAGGCTAGGTCAATAGAAGCGCAGTTGCAGCCAGTGATCCCAGTGATCGATGAGGCCAAGGCTCCAGGGGAGGTGGGGCCAGCCCATGTCTCTGAACGCGGAGAACAGAGCGATTTCCGGGAAAGCCAGGCTGGGGCTTGAGAGGCCCTGTGGTGCGTCTGTCCGGGGGGCCAACATCCTCAGAGCCCGGGGCTCCCTCTCCCCACCCGGAGGACCCCTGGGGATCGGACTGGAAGGAACCCAGGGCATCCTCCGCCTCCGTCCTTAATCTGGGGTCCGCGGTTAACAATTCGGCCATCTGTGAACTTGGACTGAGGGGAAAAACGTTCACACGCCTGTAACAGAATTAGCATTTTTTTCCTATTATGAACCCAAGCATCAAACCACAGTAGAATCTGGAGTACCTAAGGCTTTGTCACGAAGAATAATGACAGATTTTTTTCATAGCTCATTAGTCATGGCACGATTCTCAAAACATTGTTAATATTACCACCTCAAAATTGTCATAGTGATTGGACCTACCACTGGATCTTGTTTCGTGTTACTAAATAAACATATATACGACAAATTTGTTTTTTTTAATATTTTAATAGCTTTATTTCTGCATAATTAGTTTCCTTTGTGATCCTATGTATTTTATTTTAGCAGCCTACCAGAAAGGTCCATGGCACAAAAAGGGCTAAGGACTCCTACTCAGTTTCAACACCCACCATAGATGGGAAACGGGGGCCCAGAGCAGGCGATGCTGTTCCTGGATGGATGGATGGATGGACAGACGGATGGGTGGACAGATGGACGGACAAATGAAAAAAAAATACCACAGCAATAACAATAATAATAACCCTCACTGACTGCCTACCTGGGCCAAGCATGTTTTTAAAGTAATTTAAGCCTCGGGGCACCTGGGTGGCTCAGTTGGTTGGGCACCCGACTCGTGATTTCGGCTTAGGTCATGATCTCAGGGTCATGAGATCAAGCCCCACATTGGGCTTCACACTGGGTGGGGAGCCTGCTTAAGATTCTCTCTTTCCCTCTGCTTCTGCCACTCTCCACAGCTCACACACTCACTCACACTTTCTCTCTGTCTCAAAAATAAATCTTTAAAAAAAAAATTAAGCCTCACAACAGCCCCATCTGGAAGATGTTATGTCCCCGCAGCACAGATTAGAAAACTGAGGCATAAAGATGTGAAGAGACTTACCCAAGGCCACACTGCTAGCAAATGGAAGAGACACAGTTGAAACCCAAAAGCCCTCACTCTGAACCTCCCTGCTCTGTGACTAACCAGGCCAGGTAAGCAGGTAAGTTTGGGGCTGAGCTCAGGAGTCACAGACCAAAGTCTGAATTCCAGCTCTGCCCCTTGCAAAGCTGCATGACTCTGGACAACTTACTTCCACAAATATTTTTCTCATCCATAACAATCGGACAGTAACATCGTCTCTGTCCCTGGGTCGTCTGTGGATTCACAAGGCATGGAAAACACTTAGCACAGAGACTGGTGCACAGTAAGTACTCAACAGTTTGGTCTTCTTGGAGAAACTAAGGCACACGCACATTTAAAAGGGTAATTGGTGCCTCCATGCTAAGAGTTCCGGAAATTACGAAAATAAAAGGGTCAAGGCTAGAACCCAGATCCCAGCTTCTGGCAAGACCCCTAATGGTCAGGAGTTAGCAAGTGCCCATCGGGACTGTGCTTTTGTCTTGGGGGTGAAGGGAAAAGTTGGGACGGCAAACACAGCTGTGACTATGTCAGAGCTAGGGTCTTCCTTCCAAAGAGCACAGTATGGAAGGGGGACAGAACAACTTGACAGCAGAGAACCCTGACAGATGCTGCCTCGGCCAGCAGGGCACGGCTAAAATGAACAAACGAGAGAGGCACCTGGGCAGCTCAGTCGGTGGAGCATCTGACGCTTGATTTCTGCTCAGGTAGTGGGATCGGGCCCTCGTCGGGCTCCACACCCAGCAGGGAGACTGCTTCCCTCTCTCTCTCCTCCATCTCTGCTCCTCCCCTGCTGACTCTCACTCTAATATAAATGGATAAATCTTTGTTTAAAATGACCAAATGAAAAAAAATAAAAATAAAATAACCAAATGATAAGTCATCCTAAGAGCATGTACCTTTGATAGAATGAGAAGGGCACGTTACTTCTCTCTCCTGAAAACCTATAATCCCTTTCTAATCACGGGGAAAACATCAGATACTCTCACATTGAAGGACGTGCTACAAATTACCAGACCAGGTCAAGGTCACCAAACTACACCATCAAGGTCACCAAACACAAGGGAGGTCTGAGAAATGATCCCAGGCAAGGGGAGCCTAGAGACGTGACAGCTAAATGTAATGGGGTATCCGGGATGGGATCTTGGAACGGAAAAGGGGATGCTCGTTAAAAACTAAGGACCGTGAATAAAGTATGGACTTGAATAAATAATAATGCATCGTGCTCGCTTCGGCAGCACATATACTAAAATTGGAACGATACAGAGAAGATTAGCATGGCCCCTGCGCAAGGATGACACGCAAATTCGTGAAGCATTCCATAAATAATAATGCATCAATATTGCTTCATTAGTTGTAAGAAATGCACCATAGGAATGTAAACTATTAAAATTAGGGCCAACTGGGTGTCAGTTTAGAGAAACCTTCTGTACAATTTTTCCAACATGTCCGTGAATCGAAATCTACCTTAAAATTAAAAGTATTCTCTTAAAAACGATGTTAGCAGTGTACCCGGCAGGCAGTGTTACAGGCAGGTTTCTGAATCTGACTTCTCCGTGTTTTCTCGGTGGTCCACCAGGAATGTTCTGCTTTCGCCATCAGAAGAAAACTCAATAAACTTTGTTTCAAAAAAATGAATGAACGGGTGTTTGGCCCTTTGGAGACAGAGCGCTATATAAATAAGAGTATAATTAGAGTCGTTTCTCCGGCAGCGATTAAAACCCACTTTATCACTCTGTGCCCAGGAGGCGGTCGCCACCAGGGCCTGGCCCGCTCCCCAGGGCAGGGTGGTGTGCCTCTGAGCACACCCTGCCAGCACTCTTCCGTCTGTGATCAATCAGGGCGTGCTGGCAGAGGAAGGGAGGGGGCCGGGCAGCTGCCGCGAAGGCCAAAGGGCTGGTCCCAGGTGAGCCGAAGGTTCTGGCTCAGTGAGACGCTAGAGGCAGAGAGAAGGCCCTGTCCACCCGCTTCGGCCTGCTCTGGGCCATCGACCGAGGAAGGACGGCTCCATCAGAACTGGCCTGTCTCCCTCCAGACCTCTCGGGACAGGCAGTGACTACAGCAGATGGCTGCACCCCATTTGGGGACAGGACACTGGAAGGAGGAAGAGCTAAGCGGGCATCAACCCTTGAGAAGATTTCCTCCCAACTCCCGCCACTGCCACCCAGATCCCAAGGGCACCAGGGGCAAAGGCCAGCTTGTGCTCCGGCTCAGCCCGATCCCCGAACACCAGTTCCAGCTCCCGGATCGCAGGGAATGTGGGGCCACTCCCTGGGCTCCACTCCTGTTCAGTTCCCAAAGGCTTCCCCCATCATCTGGTACCTGAGTCATACGTGGCCAGGCTCTCGGGTAAGGGCCACAGAAGCAAGGCATAGGGAAGAGACGGTGCTGAACCATTTCTAAGGATAACGAGACTGGGACAAGGTTCTCCAAGAAGGGACAGCTCAGCTTTCTAACATGTAGGAAAAGGGTTGAGAAAAAAGTCTGATTCCTTTATAAATACACTGAGCTACTGCCTTCAGCCCAAAAGGCCGCACATTTATTCTAGTGACTCTGCCGGAGCTCATTCAACTCCAGAAAAGGCCTTCAGGGCCACCTTTGACCAAAATGGATCAGCTTCCTTGACTACCCAAAGTATTCCCCAAGCAAGCACCCAAGTGACTTTCAGCTGTTTCCAAAACCCAAATCCAGACCAACACCACCTGCCCCTCTGCGGCCACTGCCACGTACACCAGGCACAGCCTGAGAAAAGGCACCGCCACTAGAATGTTCCTATCCCAGTAGTGGTATTTGTCACACACCTGCCTTTACAGCCAAAGCTTGAGTGAGCTGCCCTCTCTCCTGGGCTCCCAACAAAGGCCCTGAACCCTTCCTCAGGCAGCGGGTGAGTGTGGGACATCCCCACCCACACACCAGATCTGGCTCTGCCTTCCCTGGGAGCGGGCCCATCTCTTCTCCCTCCCAGCAGAGCCCGGGCACTGGGACAGCCCAGGCTCCATTTGTCCCACTAATGAGTCTTAAGTGTTTGGCTTGGACTCCTGCCAGTCCTACTCCTACAAGGAAAAGAGAACGGGGGAGAACAGGACAAAGCCCAGGGCAGTTCAGCTCTGCTGGGCCCCGGGAGGGTTGGCATGGGGGTTGCCCGGCACCGACCCGCCAGGGGTGCAGCCAGGCGCTGACTTGGGGGCCCCCCCACCCTTCTTTCCCCTCTACTTCAGAGGGCTTCTCAAAATGCAGATTCCTGGGCACAACCACTGGTTGGAAGCCTGGAGGTGGGCCCGGGAATGTGCATTTCAGTAAGCACCCCAGGAGACTGTGATGCCTGGCGAAGGTTAAGAACCACTGCTCTCGGGGTCCGTGATGGGAATTCCAGGCTGCTGAGTATATGCGCATTTTTCTACGGAGTCCACAGCTTTGGTCAAATGCTCGAATTAGGTCAATAGTCCCTAGACCCCCTAAAACAACATAATATAACATGACGTAACATAAGCTAAGAAGCTCCGACAGATGGGATGATTTGCAAATTCAGGTGTAGCTGTGACCTGTGACTCAGCTCAGGCCCCATCAAGGCGAGGCGCACAGCGGCCTCCCTTCTCAACAAGCATCAGAGAAAGAGGTTGGCAGGTCTGCGGAACCGAGGATGACAGAGAAGGCGGCCGAGGAGGATGTCAGGGCCCAGGGGACATTCCAGAATGCACGGGGAAAGGGGGCCTTAGAGATCACAGGAGCCAAACTCCCCGGCAAGAAGGGCTGACTCTCCAACCAGCACCCAGTGCTCTCCGGCCACACAGCTAAACTACACTTCCCAACGCATCCCCCCTGCAGTTGGCGGGGGCACTGAATTCTGGCCGATGGAAGAGTCTCCCGTCCTGTGGTCCCGGTGGGAAGGGTCTCCCACGGGTCCTCAGGGGACTCCAAGGCCGAGCCCCCACAGGGAAGAAGCTGAGTTCTCAATGACTGTGAGGCACAGAGCGTCCCCACCACCAACCCACCCTGGACTGTGTCATGAACGGAAAACAACCCTCTGGGTGTCCAGCTCCTGGGATCTGGGGGTTGTCTGAATCAGCAGGCAGCCTCCTGTCCCCAGTACGCCCTCCTCAGGGACACGGGGCCCACGGGCGCAAGGGAGGCGAGTGTTCAGTGTCACGGTGCGCCGCTGGTGGGCTCGGGCTAGATCCGGCACAGGGGACAGGGAGCCACAACCACACACCACAACCTAGGCAGCACCAATTCCCAAAAAACTTTATTGTTTCAAGTGGCAAAACGTAATTGCTGTCTGTGGGGCACCTGGCAGGACGGAGGGAGGCCGGGGCTGGGGCAGGGGCTGGGGCAGGGCTCCGCCCATTACAAAAATCAAAGGCTTTTATAAAAAATGCTATAAATCGGTATCAAAAGAAAACCCGAGGGAGGCCGGAGGAGGAGGCAGAGAGGGAGGTGGAAAGAGGACGAGGGAGGAGGGACCGAAACCTTCAACCACGGACACCCGAATCGGGTCAGGAGGGAAGGCGGGGGGCGATGGGAAGGGAGGGGATACAAAGTGCATAAATGTGCCTCCCCAGATGCTCCTCAGACGTGGAAGGGGACAGAGGCTGCAGTCTGGGGCCTGGTGGGGCTCCAGCCACCTCCTCGCCGGGGACCCCACAGGATGGGCACTGCCTGAGACTGCCAGACGGGAAGGACCTGCAAGGGGGAGGGGAGGGAAGAGGTCAGGGGGGACACCGTGGCGGACGCAGCTTCGGCTTCCTCTCCCTGTGCCCAGCCTGGCTCCCCCAGCTGAGCCTGGTTGTGAGAAGGGGCCCAGCTGGGGCCCTTGGGCCTGGTAAGTGCCTCCAGGGCTCCCAGACCAGAAGGGCTGGCTGACCCCCGGGGGAGGGGGGGACGGTCCTTGAGCCCAGGGAGGAAGGCAGGACGGAAGCCCTCCTCCTCGTCCACCCCAGGCCAGACAACACCTTGTTCTGTGGGCAAAACCTCAGGGGAGCCAAGGAACCCACCAGTTCCTAGAGCTGGGCTCCACTGGCCTGCCTCACAGAGAAAGGAGGACGGAAAGGCCAAGAAGAAGGTTCGGGGTCTCCTGAACCCTCCAGGTCAGGCCCTACTCACCCGTGAGCCCCAGACAGAGCCCCAGCCCAGGAAGCCACTCTCACCTCGAGGACTCCTCAGACCTTCTTCTTCTTCAGCTTCAGGGCTTGTAGCCAGTTGGGCGAGGATCCTTCTGACCTAGACGGCACAGGGCAAAGGTCACAAGGCAAACCTTAGGGAAAGTGAACAAAGTGAGGAAGTGCTGGGGAGGGAAACCCACCCTCCAACCGGAAGAGGGAGGCTGAGGCTTCACCGCGGGGCCAGGAACTCGAGCGCCAACTTCACACAGTTAATTCAGGCCAACCCAGGAGGCCAGTCGAGGTCACCTACCCTGAGGATTTCTCTGGCTTGGGAGGTAACGCAAGGGGCTTCCCCAGCCCCGGGACCTTGCAGGACTTGGAACGCTGCACCGCAGACTCCTTCTGGCTTGGCTTGCTGTCCGCGGGCTCCCCCTCCTCAGCTGAGCGGTTCCGGGGGCGCAGCTTAGCCTAGGAGATGAGCCCAAGAGCGGAGACATCAGAGGAACAAGCGGAAGGGTTCCCAGAGGGCAAGGCCTTCTCCCAGGAGTAAGCTGTCCCCAGAATCAGGCCCAGACCCCTCTGCTGATGGATGGAAAGTCACTTAAAGATAAGCCTCCGAGAGCTGAGCCACGCTCGGCACAGAGTAGGAGCTCCAAAAGATTCTGCTACGCTGAATTCAGGCTAACTGGGCTGGACAAAGCCAGTGGTGAATTCCCAGCCCTGTGCCTTTGTTCATTCCGTTCCCTCTGCCTGGAACACGTCCCCGTCGTCACCCCAGCCTCCACGGCCAACTCCTACATATGCCTCAAAGCCAAGATCAAATATTTAACGTGAGGCCTTCCCCAACACATCCTCCCATCCCGCATTGTAGGACCATTAGGAAATAACCTCCCTCCCACCCTGAACAGGCCCAGCCCTTACCTGTACCTCCCCAGTGACACCTAAACACCACCCCCCTCACCAGAGCTAACCAGAGACATGGCTTGTGTCCCCACCCCCCAGTGCCCTCCGCCCCGCATGAAGGTCTAGAACACGAACGCCTTGTTCTTCTTTCCATCCCACTAAGCACACGGCACGGGCCAGCAGGACCGTCCGTGGAGAGCAAAACGACAGAAGGAATGGGAAGAAGGGCCCAGGGAATGGAGGGATGGGTGGGGAGATGGATGGACAGAAGAAACGCCGGGCGCAAGGTGGCTAGTGGCTGGACGTGCGGGCTGAAGGACCAGCTGGTACCTTTAGGGCTGATGGACTCAGGCCAGGAAACAGGTTGACTTTCAGCCCCTTGGTGCCCAAGGACATCCGCGTCCGGCGGTTCTGAGGCTCCTCCACCACCTCCTCGTCCGAAGACGGCACCCGAGAAGCTCGCGGCTCTGCAAGGGCCCGGAGACAGGGCTCAGCACAGAAAGCGAGCCCAGACCAGCCCTCCCCTGCACAGCCCCCAGACAGCGACGCAGACGTCACCCAACAGTATGGGGGCCCTACCCGTAGAGTCCTGGAACAGGCGTGCATCCGAGTCTGCTGCCTCTGATAAGCCCAGGGTGCCCCCGGGCCGGATGGCCGGGGCCCGGTGCCCTCGCTTGCGCCCCAGGTTGGCACGGCTCCGATACATGGCACTGTCAAGGATCTCGGTGTCCTGCTCGGGACAACGGCCACACCACTGTCACTGCTGTCCCGTGGCCCTGCCCCAGCCCCCAGGAGCCCTCGACAGCTGCGGGCTGTGAGCAGACCCCTCCAGCTGCCTGGGGCGCCCTGTTCACAGGACTCCCCCACTGCCCACTGCCTGCGCCCCACCCCGCCCCCGCCCGGGCTGACAGGGCTCAGGGAAGCCCCAGGCCTGAGGCTCCGGCTACATGCCCCCCAACAGCCCAACTGCTGTCCTGGGCTCGCCCGGCACTGACCTCAATGAAGGAGAAGTCCTGACTGGGCGAGCGGGGAGGAGGGCCTTGCGGGAGCCGCCGGGGGGGCCGGGTCGGGCCCTGCTCGCCCTGCCCGACCCCTGACGGGCTCCAGGTGCCATCGACCTCTTCTGTCTGGCTGGCTTCCCCATCCGGCTGCGGCCTCCAGGAAGGCAGAGGGTCCCCGCTAGGCTCCGGGGGCTCCCCCTGGCCAGCACCTGCTGTGGCTCCTTCCTCCTCCAGCAGGCCCCTGAGGCCCGAGGCTGCGGACTCCCTGCGGGCTGCTGCCCTGGAGCTGCTGGCAGCCAGCATCTCCTCCAGCAGGCCCTGCGAGCCGGACGGTGGGGAGCGGGCCGGGCAGCCGCCAGCGCTGCAGAGGAGACCAACCAGAGCACAAGGTCGCCTGTGAAGCCCCAACTCCCTCCCGCAAAGCCCGCTCCACAGTGTCTGTGCCCCCCGCGTCCCCCGGCCTTTCCCTCTCCCCTTTCCAGGCGTTCCCAGACTCCTTCTGGAAGGACCCAGTCAGCGCCTCACACAGCACAGCACGGAGGGGACAAGGCAGGCGGCCCGGCAGGTTGAAATCCCAGGTCCGCCACTACGGAGGATGAGGCCCCCCCCCACCAAAGCCTCGGGGTCCCCGCACTCTCGAGTCGAGGGGGAATGAAGTGGGAACCAGAGCGCGACGCCCAGTGCCCGGCCCCCAGCACATACCCGGCACCGACAGCAACGGTTACTACGGCGGGGGCCGCTCGCAACGGCCCCTCCTAGGGGCCCCTGCCCGGGGGTCACGTGACCTCCCCAGGATGAGCCAGGCGCTGGCCCACCTGGCCGGGCCTCGGCCCCCACATCAGCCCTCCCCGTGCCCCAGGCTCCCGGGACAGGCCGGGCCTTCGCAGACCGCGGTGTACCTGCGCCTGGAAAGCTCCCCCACGGCCCCTCCACTCACTCTCCCTGCAGCTCAGTTCCTCTTCCCAAGCTGGCCGGCTCCCCTCCGCAGCCCTGCGCGCCCTGGGCTCCCACCTGGACCGGCCCCTGCCTCAGAGCCCGTCTGCGAGCAACTCAAGGGCAAAGACAGGCCCCTTTTGCCTTTGCGCCCCCAGCACCTGCGCCCGGGGCCTGGCCAGGAGCAGACCCAAGCCCGTGTCTGCCCACTGAATGAGAGGCTGCACCTCCACACGGCCTGTCCACCTCCTGCCTTCCGCTCCCTCAAACACGACACAAACGCACGTGGCACAGCATGCACACTCACTAACTCGCACACCTCACACCACGAGCTGGTGTGTTGGCCAGCTGCCACCCCCGAAATAGGGACACACCGTGCACACACTCTCCACAAACCTCCCTCGAGGCACATGTAGGACCTTACCCCCATGGCACAGCAGAGCCACACACACACACACACACACACACACTCTGACGCCACGCAGGGCGGCGGGTGGGCGGGCGTGGGAAAGGCTGGCAGGGCCGGGGCCCGGAAGCCAGGCCTCAGAGAGTTGCCAAACGGACTGGAAGGGGAGGGGAGTAGGGCAGGTGAGTCAGGAGCGGGCGGAAGGGGGGAGGGCAGGAGAGAACATGTGTCAGTCTGTCCTTCCACAAGCTGCTGACAGATGGAAATTAAAGCACTCTGGGGAGGGAGGGAGGGAGGAGGCGGAGGTGGCAGCAAGGCAGCGGAATGGAGCAGCCCTGGATGGGGGCCAACGCCAGCTCACCCTGCAGCTTAAAATCAGGGAGGCCGGGAGGGAGGGGGCAGGGGCGGCACCCCCACCCAGCCCGAGGCCTCTCCCTGGGGTGGGGCAGGCACAAGACTGAGGGCCAGCCGCAGAGTTCAAGGGGATGTGAAACAGCGGATGGGTGGATGGAAAGATCCACACCCGGAGCAAGCCCTGGATCGCAGCCACGTGGGCAGAGGGCAACAGATGAGCTCAGTGGGCTCAGGGGGCGGCCACGAGGAGGGGGCAGGGGACGAGCACGGGGGGAATGCGGCGTGCATCATCCCTGCCGGCCTGGCTCAAGCCCTACTCTGGAGAAGCTTGCCTGCCTCTGAGCACCCAGAGCTCCCCCCACACCCCCACCCACCGCCACCCCCACCCCGCCCTGGCAGGGAAGCGGGAGGGCAGCAGCAGGGTCGCGGGAGCCTGTGTGGGCGCCGCCACGGACACAGACGTGGGCTCCGTCCCTACCACACCTGCCGCACTTGCCCGCCCTGAGCTTCCGCTTCTTCACTGGCAAAACGGGCACCATAACAGACCGACTCTGCGCTGGTCTGTTGGCCACACGCTGGAAATGTGTGCCCAGCACACCGTTAGTGCCGTGTGCTGAACTTCCGGAAATTTCAGGATAACCGGGGCACCTGGGTGGCCCAGTGAGTGGAGCGTCCGACCCTTGATCTCAGGTCAGGTCAGGCTCTCGAGAGGTCCGGGATCAAGCCCCACGTCAGCGGCACACTCAGCGGGGAGTCTGCTTAAGGATCTTCTCTCCCCCTCTGCCCCTCCCCCACGCATTCCCGAACACTCTCTTTCTCTAAATAAATAATTTTTTTAATCCGTTTAAAAAAAAAATCATCATCATCCCCAACACAGGTTCCTGGCCTGGGGACTTGTCCCATCTTGCACCATGCTTCCCCCTCACCCCCTCTGGACTGAGCGTCTCCTGAGGGTCAGGACATTCCAGGGACAGAGCTGGGGAAGGGCATGAAGCACATGGGCGCAAACTTAGCTTCCCAGTACGCAGGCTCCCAGACCCAGAATAAGGGAGGCTCAGGCCTACAGCTGGAATGATGTGCCTACAGGGGCAGCGGCTGGTCTGGACCAGAGCGAGACAGGAAACGTGCCGGAGAGATGACGACAAGGCTGGGGCCCAGGGGAACATGAAGGAGCCCATAATCACCAGCTGTGGACCCCGTGCAAGACACACTGCCTCCCTGGGCCTCAGTTTCCCCACCCATGAAATGAGGGAGCTGGCCTCAGTGATCTCTGAGAAGACTCCACGAAGACCCCAAAATGACTGAGAGCTCTCCACATCGCTGGGGCCGAGGGGAGGACCAGGAGATGGCCAGGAGGCCACCGAGATGAGAGGGCAGTCCATGAGCTCTCGGGGCCCCAAGAGAGCCACTCCCACGAGGAAAAGATGGCCCTAGACCCAAAGAAGGGGCCTGAGCTCTGCCCCTGACCCACCACCCTCATGCTGGCCTTATCACAACTGTACTGGACAGCATTCCGGCCAATGACCGCTTGGCATCAGGGGTGCTTTTGTCCCACACAGAGATGGTGACAAAAATGTCCCCATGGGCCTCACTTCATGGATAGCTCAGATCCAAATTGGCCAAACAGATAAAATTACAAGTAGCAAGCATTTTTTTCAGTGATCACCACGTGGCCAAGCAGGTTTTTATCACTCTGTGTGTCCACAACTCTGAACCCTGTGAGTAGGGGGGATAAATTACTCCCGAGGTACAGACAAGAAATTGGAGGCCCTGAGAAAGAGAAGGAACTTGCCCAAGGTCACAGAGGTGGTAGCTGAATCAGGACCCAAACCTGCCAGATGGACCCACACCCAGACTACTCTAAGCTATCTTCAAGGACTTCCCAGGGGAACCTCCAAAATTTCCCATAAAGAGTAATTTTCCAGGGTGTAAAATTTCCTTAAGTCAGATGCCCAGAACACCAGCTCCTTGGATACTGGTCAAATAAATCTGGGAAACCTTACACTAGAGAAAGGTAAACAGGTTTCCTTAGTCCTGTGCTTTCCCCTGCTAACACGTGCTCATGCACAAACACTTGAGGTCTCCTATGTGGCCAGAGTCCACGGCCTTCCCCAAACTTACAACACAGACAGAAAACAAGAGCGTCTGAAAGGCAGGCTAGAGACTGAAGCTCAGAGGGCGGAGAGCTGAGGACTCCCTCCTTCTCCGCTCTACCTTCTTCCTCTTCCCTAAACCAGTCCAGTGGCACCCCCTTCCCCGGTCCTGAACAAAGGGAAAGATACTCCTGTTTTCCCCTTCTTAAGAGCCACCCAAGCAGAGGGGAAAGGTAGACAGATGGGTGCACAACAATGGACCCCAAAGATGGGTCCCTTGGCAGTCTGAGACTCTTGAGCACTGTGACCACACCTGACAGCATTTACGACATCAAAGCCAGGAAAGGGCACTGCTGACTGTGTGACCATAAGCAGGTCACAGCCCTTGTCTACGTGCAAACTGGAGATGGTAAAAATCCCTCTCCATGGCACAGAGCAGCTGAGAAGGCCAACGAGGTAAGGGAGGCAGTGGAGCAGTGGACCCTGCAGCGCAGGGTCCCAGGCACTAGGAATGGGAAAGCTTCCTGAGACTAACGTTACAAAGTGAGGCTCCGAGACGTCCAGGAAGTCGTCCAAGATCCCAGGAGCCTCCGGGCTCCCCGTTCTGTGAACCCACCCCTGCCCTGCAGCCTCCGGCACCTCCCTGCGCTCTGTTCACCCTCCTCTCTCTCCTCAGCCACAATGCCTCTCCCAAACCATTGCCTGACACCCCACCATTCCCTCTAGACCCTTCCAAGTCCCTCCCGACCCCCTGCCCCTACGTCAGCCCCTTCCGCTCACAACACGGCCCCCACCCAATGCCTCCCTTTCCCTTCCCCCCGACCGCCCAGTGAGAATCTCCAGCTTCTTCTGAAAGGTACAACCTTCTACCCAGTCAAGAGAATAAAACCAAATCTCAACAAACGGAAAATGTCAACAGAACAGACGCTACATCTTTCTAGTCCCCTTTCCAGGTGTGAGATCACCTCAGCTGGTTCCAGAACATAAAAATCCCTGAGACAGGCTGTGGTTGGCTCATAAAAGCACTAGTCTGTTGCTCTGGAAGGCTTCCTTTCAGTCACTCTGGGCACGGAGGCCAAGATCATGGGGTCAGGAGCCAGGTCCCTGCGACCTTCAGATTTTTACACTGTTGCTCTTCTGGGCCTGAAGACACGGCAAGCAAGAAGCACTAAGTTCCTAATCTCTGCAAGAAACACAAGTGCCACTGTCCTCCACTCCTAACCCGGAGTGGCCCAGGCCAAGGGAACAGAGTCCAGTCCTCCTGCCGACACCCGTGAAAGTATCCATGTTCCTGGCCCGGGAAGCCCTGCGGCTTCGGGCCAAGAGACCTTCGGGACAGATGGCGTGCACAACAATGGACCCCAAAGATGGGACCCACGCCCTTCCAGCACAGTCGTGATAAACAGCCACCGAGGACGCCTAAAGCATGGGCACCAAACACCTCAAACATCACCATCATCATCAAGACAAGAATCCACCTGTATGTGTATCACGCTCCACTTAAACAAAAGTAAAATTAGTAATTCACATTCCAAACCATCTTAATTTCCCAAACCCTACAAGTCCTTGGGAGGAAGCAGTTTCTTCCCTCCTGAAAAAGGCTGCACTGTTCCAGAGAGCTGCCACACCTTCCCCCCCACACAGGGATGGGGCTCTCTTACCTGGTTCCAAAGCCAGGGCCTTCTCCTGTCTCCATCCCGGGGTCCTCAGGGCAGGTCTCCAGGGAAGGTGTGGAGCGGTCTTCAACCTGGGTCTCTGGCCCACTTGTCCCTCCAGGCGCCAGCTCTCTGGCCTCCAGGCCCGGGGACAAGGCGCTGTGGTCCCTGAGCCCTAGCTCCGGGCACTGGCTGACCTCTCCCACCCCATGCTCCCTGGCTTCACTCGGGGCCCCCGAGAGCTCCGTGGCCCGCAGACCCAAGTCCTGGGCCCAGTCCATCTGGCCCACTCCACATCCCCGTGGGTCCCGAGAACCTCCAGACTCCAGGTCACACGGCACCTCCAAATTCCTTAGGCCCAGACTGCTGCCCCAGTCCACCTGGCCCGCCCCAAGCTCTCTGGGGCTACAGCCTGCCCCCGGGGCCATGCTCCTCAGCCCGAGGTCTGCTGTCCAGTCTGCCTGTCCCACCCCACGCTCCCTTGATTTAAAGAACTCTCCAGCCTCCACACCCGACCAGTCGGTCTGTCCCACGCCGCTCTCTCTGGCCTGGCTGGGGCTCCCTACCTCCCTGACACCAGCCAGATCTCGGCTCCTCCCCCCGACACTGGAGGTCCAGTCCTTCTCCCCGACCCCAATCGCCCCGGGCTCCTCAGACCCTCCAGCCTCCAAACGGTCGGCCAGGTCCACATCTCTCAGGCCCAGCTTGTCTGACCAGCCCATGTGTCCCACGGCTTCCTCCCTGGCCTCGCTCGAGCCCCCAGAAGCCACACAGCTGGACACTTCCAAGTTCCTGAGGCCCAGCTGGTCGGTCCAGTCCACGGGCCCGGCCGGGGGCTTCCCCGGAGGCACAAAGGGGCCAACTGCCATCTGGCCAGAAGGGCTCAGGACAGCACCGCCCGCTCGGTCGTCGCCGATGATGCCGAACTGGTGGCCTCTCTCGGAGGCCTCCACGCAGAAGTCGCCGCTCCAATCTCGCTGCCCCGGGCTGAAGGCGGCCTCCGGCTGGGGGACAACGCCATGGCCGAAGTCGCCCGCCCAGCCTCGCCGGCCCACCTCCCTGTCTTCCTGGCCAACATCGCCCGGCCTCTGGCCCCCTGCCTCCTGGCCGGTACCGCCACCAAGCCAGCTGCTCTGGCCGCTCCGTCCCAGTGCCCCGTCCTGGGACTGGGGGGTGCTGGGGCCGAACAGGCCCCCCGACTCTCTCTCCTCGGGCTGGCTGGCCTCCCCGCCGGTCTCGCCTGGACCGTCGCCGCCACTCGGGACCTTCTTCTCAAACTCCTCGTCCTGCTGTTGGGCCTCCTCAGGGCTGAAGCCGGCACTCAGGGCTCTCATCCCGAAGCCTCGGTCCTGGGGGCTGCCGCTGTACTCCCGCATCCAGGCGCTCTTCCCGAAATCCTGCTCCGGCTGCTCTGCACCGCGGCTGCTAAAGGTGCTGAGTGAAGAGTCTCTCTTCCCAAACTCCTGGTCCTGCCCATCTGCATCCTGGCTGCCGTACCTGCCAACGTGGTCCTTCTTCCCCAAGTTCTGGCTCGGCTCGTCTATATTCTGGCTGGCATAAGCACCCAGAGAGTCTCTCTTCCCAAATTCCCAGTCCTGGAGGCTCACGTCCCGACCGCTGAAAGTACCCAGTGAGTTCCTCTTCCCAAATTCCTGGTCTTGGAGCTCCGCGTCCCGGCTGGAGTAAGTGCCCTGGGAATCCCGCTTTCTGAACTCCCAGTCCTGAATGTCTGCCTCCTGGCTCTGCTGAGCGCCAAGCTGGGCTGGCTTTCCAACCACCCAGTCCTGGGCGGCAAGGCCCCCCGGGGCAGACACTCCACTCCCATCCCGGCTGGCGACTTCCATGTCCTCCTGGCCAACGCCACACCTACTGGCCCACTCCCTGGCACTCCCTTCCCCTGCTGCTTGCCCACGCTTGCTGGTCCAGTCTCCCTCTCCAAGGCCTGGGTCCCCTCGAGGGCTTGCACTCCCAAGGCCGTAGTTCTGAGAAGTGTCCTGGGACCAGCTGGAAGGGCTGAAACTGCTGGGAGGTGGGTCTGCTGCAATCCCAAACTCACTCTGCAGATCTTTCTGGGCCCAGCCAAGGAGTCCCTAGGAATCGGGGGAAAAAAAGACACAAACGATGCTTAGAGTCCATCAGAGGGGGAGTCCAGAATGAGACTCAGCACTGCCTAGTGTCTGAGAGCCTTATTCTGGCAACAGAAAGCCTGGGTTTAGATCCCAGCTGTGTGACCTTGAGCAAATCACTTAACCGCTCTGGGCCTCAGGGTCTTCACCCTTCAATGGGAAGAACTACTGCATGGAATGGTTTGGGAGAATTAAACAAGATCGTTTAAACCAAACTTCAGCACGGTGCCTGGCACACAAGGGGCACTTAATCCGGACACTCGATGATCCTGTGGTCATGTTTACAGCCCTTAGGCAACACTTGGCTAACTGCCAAGAGAAAGGGAGCTTAGCAGAGTGATCTTTACGGGGCTGTGAAAAGGGTCCACTTTCTATTAGGGGCCATCAAGACTCAAAGGTCCTCCACAACCGTCTTTCCAAGGAACCAGTCTGACCCTGCCCCCAGCCCTACTCACCCCTTCCTAAAGTTCCCAGCCCCTCCCTCCCTATGGAAAGCGCCCTTCTGACTAGCCCTTCCAAGGAAGACCCCGTAGCCCTCACCTCATCCCTGGAGAAGGCAGGAGGGGACAGCCTCTGCCATGGCAAAAGGGCCAGCCCAGGGCTCCCTGCACCCCGCACCCAAACCCCCTGACTCACTCCTTCAGGCGGGGGAGCCCTGGGCTCGGGGCCGCGGAGCCGGCCGGCCTCATCCCGCAGCGCCGCATTGGCTAACAGCCTCTCCAAGATAGACATGCTGGGCTCCCGGTCCCCAGCCCCGGCCATGGCCCCTGCCCCCAGCCCGCCCTGGGCTGCTGGGTGCGGCTGGGCGCAGGGACAGGGCTGGGCTGCTCCCCTCGCCCGGACCTGTCCAACGACTCTGGCTCCCGCTCGCCCTGGCCGCGCTCCCTCCACGGCAGCCGCAGCTCTGGCAGCCCCGCCCAGAAGCTAGTTGAGTCACCCCAGCCCGGGACAGACACACCTACCAGGAGCCAGCCCGCTCTTAACTCCTTCCTGCTCCCCGCCCTCCTCCACCTCTCCGCCCCTACCCCTAGAGGCTGCCTGGCTCCGCCTTCCCTCTAGCCGCGCCCCTCCCAGCCCAGGCTGGCCTTGAAAAAGACATTTCAAAAGCCACCCGGACCCTAGCCCTTGACTTCAGAGCAGCCTGGTAGGAGAAAGGGCACTGGCCAGGGAACTGGCCCTCTGACCCAGCCCTGCTGCCAGCTCGCTGGGTAACCCCACACGAGGTTCCGCCTCCTCTGGGCCTCCGCCTCCTGCCTACAAGGCCAGTCTTGAGCTCAAGGGTAAGGGCGTTCATAAAGCCAACACTTCTGAGACACTCATGATGAACTCCATGCAGTCATTAGTGCTTTAGGGCTTCTTTCGTCTTCGCCCGTGAGGAAGCATCCATCATCGCCACCCCATTTCACAGACACAGAAACCAAGGCACAGAAAGTAACTCATTCAAGGTCACATCTGGGCAAAAGGCAGAGAACCAGGCAGTCTGGCTCCAGAGCCCTCGCGCTAAATTGGCTGTGCTACGTTCCCTTCCGCGGTCCCGAGCCCTTTCCACGTCTCGTTTTACCTGCGGTCCGACCCTAAGAAGCAAACGCTCTTAACATGAAAGGTCTCTGAAGCTCAGAGGTTAGGGCTCAGCTGGTGGGAGCTGCCCCGAACTCACAGGGTCCCACAGCCTCGGCTCCGACAGTTCTGCCAGACTGTGCGGCCGGCCGGGAGGGACACAGCCCTAGGGGCCTGGCTCATGGCCGCATCCCAGCTCTTGACACATAAAATCCACACTGGAAGCAAGCCCACCCCAGCCCTGGCTTCTAGAATCCCAACGCCCCACCCTCCCTGTGCCCCTGTCCTCACCTCAGAGCAGGCGCCCGGGGTCTCAGATCCAGCTCCCCGCCTTGCGCTGCCCGCACTAGGTGGTGGCGAGGCCAGGAGCTCATCCAGCCAGCGGGAGCTGCCATCAGGACCTGCAGGCTCCGGGGACACACCACGGGGGTCTCGACCTTCTGTCCTGGATTGGGTGGCCTCAGCCTGGGCCAAGGTCATGGCCTCCTCCTCAGCAGGCAGTGCCTGCTGGGGGTCCGGGGTATCAGCAAAGAGGACACAGGGCTGGTCGGGGGGTGCTGGCTGCTGTTGCCCTAGAACCGGCTCCAGGACGGGCAGAGCGGCCCCCCTGGTGGCCAGAGGGAGCAGGGACTCCTGGCCAGCCAGGGGCTCCTGCTCCTCATACCTCTCCTCTGCCTGCAACAAGGCCACTCCGGGTGGGCCCCCTGGCGTCGGTAAGGGCTTGAGGGGAACTGGGGACTGTGGCGGACTCTCCCCATCCCCCTTCTGGGTTGGGGAGATGCCCGGATCATCCACCTGCACCCAGGAACCAGGCCTTCCTGGCCCCTCTGGGGCTGACTGGGCCCCTCGGCCCTGCTGGGACAGCCCTTCCTCTCTGCCGGATGCAGCCCAGTCACTGGCCTCGGCGGCCTCGGCAGCCTCAGTGGCTTCCGTGATGGGGGAGGGAGGTGGCGAGTCCAGACGCCACACCCCCAGACCCGAAGGCCGTGTAGGGAAGGTCCATTCAAAGGACTGTGACAAGCTCCAGTTGGACTCTGTCCCACTCCCAAAGGGACGATCCAGGGCCAACTGGCTCCCCTGGGTTTGGGGCAGGGCAGCCAGCGAGCCCCCCAGTTTCTGGTCTGGCCCGGAAGGCCGGAGCACACCTTCAGAAAATCGGCGCTGAGCCAGGCTGACGGGACGGTCTATGTCACCCTGGGCCACCACATCCCCAGGTGGAAACGTCCGAGGAAGATCCAGCAACTCACCCCCCTCCATCAGGGGCTGGGCAGAGGTAGCTGGGGGCTGCTCCAGGCTGTGGTGCCCTGAGACCTTCTCAAGGGCTGGGCTGCCAGGTGTGGGGGGCTCTGGGGCTTCCACCTCAGGAAGCCCTGAGCTTGGGGGGCAGCAGGGGCTCTGACCCTCATTGGCCGGGGCTACAGCGGGGGATGCTGGGGTCACAGGGAGGCAGGGAGAGGGCCCAGAAACCGCAGGACTCTGGGCTTCTGGAAGCTGAGAGTGGCCGGGCGAGCTCTCATCAGGTGAGTGCGGTCGGGGAGACCCCTCATGGGGTGAGTGAGGTCGGGGAGACCCAGGGGCTAGGCCTGAGACTTCAGTGGAGAGGCCTGGGCTGGCGGAGCCTCCAGTCTCTGAGGCAGGGCCTGGACTCAAGGGATCCCAGGGCTTGGCGATCTGCAAGAGAAAGGTCAAGAGCCATTATTCACTGCGCAGCTGGGGAGGAGGCCCCTGCCAAGCCCACAAGACCCCAGGTCAGCTGCTTCCTCACTCCGGCTCCACAGACCAGAGAAGGAAGGTGGACCCCTCAGGACAGCTGGGAGATGGGCCAAAAGTGATTTACAGTATCTTATGCTTCTTAGGGTTCACAGACCCCACCCCGGGCCCTCTCCCCAGAAAACACACACAGCCTCACTCATACCATTTCAAGCGGTTCCAGTCTTCCCTCCCACCCACCCCAGAGCTCATGTAAGGATCAAAGGTCTGTGGTGCATGGCTCAAGAACCCTGGCCTGACAACGGGAGAGGGAAAATGGGGATTCTGCCATCTGGGCAGGCGGGGGTTTGCTCAGAGCAGGTCTGCCAGCCCAGGGCGAGGCCAGACCACCGGGTGGAGAAGGTGCAGGGAGGCGTGGCGCTCCCCACCCCCGTTCTGTGTATCCACAGGTCCCACGACTGTCCACTGCCCGAGGAAGCAGGCAGGCCTTCACTCGGGATTCAAGAAAAGGCACCAAGGGACGTGGAAGCACAGGGCTTGGAGTCACAGGCACGGCCTCTCCTAAGCCAGACCCCCTCTCCGCGGTGGTCACTGGGATCTCAGAGCCTCACCTCTCCCCTCTGCCGGGACTACAACATCCGTCTCACGGAATTAGGTCAAAATTAAGTAAGAGCTGCACACGTGGCCTCCTGGGATGGGACTTACAGAAACAGATGCTACAGGACAGGGTCCGGGAGAAGAGGAAGGGGCAGAGGGGGCACAGAGCACCTGGCATCCTGGCATCCCGCCTGGCCTGTCCCTGGACAACGAGGGAAGCCTCGCTCCTTCTGACCTTTGCCCTCCCTGGGGCTCACACGTCCCCTGCCACCCTCTCCAGTGCGGTGCTTTCTCCCACATCCCCTGCTCAGTCTGGGTTCTCCAGGCACCTTCCATTCCCTCCACCCTCCCTCCTCTCTACAAAACTCCAGTTTGGGGGGCATCCTGGTGGCTCAGCAGGTCGAGTGTCTGACTCTTGATTTCAGCTCAGACCATGATCTCAGGGTCCTGGGACTGAGCCCCGCAGGGGGCTCTACGTTCAGTGGGGAGTCGGCTTCAGGTTCTCTCTCTCTCTCCCTCTCCTTCTGCTCCTCCCCACCACGCTCTCTCCCTTCTCTCTCTAAAATATTTACATCTTAAAGAAAAAAAAAAAAAACACCTCCAGCGTTCAACCGCATGCCCCTAAACCCTGCCATCCACAGCCCCTCCTGCCAGCACCCCCTGCAGAGCCCTCCTTCCTGGATCACAGCACCCTCCCCAGCATGGCCACCCATCATACTCCACAGTGATCTCCACGGCCACACAGGCGACACCTCTTGCATCCTGGCTCTCTGTTCCTCAATCTCTTCTTGACTTTGTGACCCACCTGTCCCAGGTCTCCACCTCCCTGCAGCCCCACCTGGAGAAGAGCGAGCAAGCAGACTGCCCAGTCTCACGGCAGCCTGACCCACACTCGAACCTCCAAGACCTCCGGTGGGCCTTGAGTGCCCGGCGGAGCCCCAACGCTTCCCCTCCCCCACCCCCCCCCNCCGGGCAGTGCTTCTGCCGCCCCCACCCCAGCTGCCGGCCCCCACACCTGCCGCCTGCACGTGAGCCCAAGCAGTGCTACCCTTCTGTGTTCGGGAGCTGTCCTTGCTCAGAGCTCTCCCTCCCGTGTCACAGATCTTTCCTTCTCTACCAGCTCGTTTCCATCAACACGCAAACTGCTCTCGTTTCTTCTGTCTTAAAAAACACACCCTTGGGCGCCTGGGTGGCTCAGTGGATTAAAGCCTCTGCCTTCAGCTCAGGTCGTGATCTCAGGGTCCTGGGATGGAGCCCCACATTGGGCTCCCTGCTCAGCGGGGAGCCTGCTTCCTCCTCTCTCTGCCTGCCTCTCTGCCTAATTATGATCTCTCTCTCTCTGTCAAATAAATAAATAAAACCTTTAAAACACACACACACACACACACACACACACACACACACACACACACACACACACACACACACTCTTGACCTCACCTCTCTCTAAACCTACCGCCCAGTTTCTTGAACACACTGCCAACGTTTACTACCTTCAGAGCTCCTCTTGTCCCATTTTCTCCCGAACCCATGCACAACAGCCTTTCCCTTCACCATGCCAGCTCATGCTCTTGTCAAGGTCACCAGTGACCTCCCTGTAGATAAACCCCATTCCCAGGGCTCACCTGCCTTCACCTGGCAGCAGCATCCAACCGGGGATCATGCCCTCGTCCGGCCCCAAAGCTGGCTGCTGGCTCCATGTGACCTCTAGGACTCCACCAGGTTGAGTCCAATCCCCTGCAGATCTCCCTTGCCACGCCTGGGGCCAGGGCCCTCTGCCCTCTCTACCACCCCTGCGCCTCTGGTGACCTTAACCTTCCTGGTGACATTAGCCATCTTAACCACCACCTGCATGCCAACAATTACCCAGCCGGGCCCCCCATTTCCGTTTGGATGTCTAAGAGGGATCTCAAACTCAACAAATCCAGAAGCAAACTCCTCATATACCCCTGATCCTGCTTCGCCCTTCCCAGTCCCCATCTCAGGGAATGGTTACCTCACCCTTCTGCCAAACGCCCTGCCATCATCTGTGACCCTGCACTGGCTCACCCTCTTAGCAATCGACCTGAAACCCCGCCCACTTCACACCTCTCAACCCCACCAGGGTCGGCCTCCAGGGTCCAGCCACCACCACCTCCCACCTGGATTATGCCCCAGCTGGTCCCTGCTGCTGCTCTTAGCTCCCTGCCACCAGGACGACTCTTTACAACCAAGCCAGCAACATGTCACTGCTCTCCTCCACAGCCCTCAGTGGCTTCTTCCTCTCCCTCGAGCCCAAGTCCTTCCGGTGTCCTGTGAGGCTCCAACAACCTGACCCGTCACCTGTTACACCTCATTAGCAGGCAACTCCTCCTCTCTCGCTGTGATCCGGGCATCCAGGCTTCCCGGCCAGGAAGGTGCCAAGTCCCCCGTACCAGCAGTTCCCTCTGCCCCACGTGCTGCTTCCCAGACACCCATGCAGCTCCCTCCCTTGCCTTCGCAGCAAGGCCTCCCCGGTTACCCTCGGCCCAGAGCTCTCTGTCCCTACAGGTCTCCCGCACTTGTCCGACACACCACGTCTGTGGGTTCACAGGGAGGCCTGCGCTCGTGTCTGCCTCCCTGCACTAGAAGGTGAGCTCCGAGAGCAGGAGAGTGTGAGCCTTGTTCTCTGCTGTGTCCCCGGCACCCAGCTCACGGTAGGTGCTCAGTTAAACGCTTATTTGTTGGATGGACACGGGAATGCGGTCAGGTCTCCGTTGTGGGGGAGACGGGATAGCCTTTGGCTAGCAAGGGCTCTGGAAGCAAGAAGGGGTATCAGATACTTAGGAAAGCAGGCTGGGGGGCGCCGGGGTGGCTCAGTCAGTTAAGCATCTGCCTTTGGCTCGGGTCATGATCCTAGGGTCCTTGGATCGAGCCCCGCATCGGGCTTCCTGCTCAGAGGAGAGTCTATTTCTCTCTCTCCCTCTGCCCCTCTCGTGCTTGCTCTCTCCCTCCCCCTCTGCCTCAAATGAATAAATAAAATCTTTTAAAGGAGAAAAAGAAAGAAAAAAAGAAAAGCGGGGTGAGCCCGACTCCCCTCTGAGCACGCTGTGGGGAACGGTGGGGACGAAACAGGAAACCCCCCTCTTCTAAACCCCAAGAAGGCAGCCCGGGCAGGGAGAACAGTAGAATCAGGGACCTCAGATGCCGCTTCAGCCCGGGGGCACCGAACCTCTGGGAGCTGCGGCATCCGCGCACCTCACGCGGGAGCAGGAGCGCCCACCAGCCGGAGTCAGGGCGACGACTACGTTAGTCACGGCTCCTGGGACTCGCCCAGACAGGCACCTCATCAGGCACCGGTACTATAACCCTCCTTCGTAACGACCTGTCTCATGGCCTGAACCACACCTAACCACCTCGGTGATCGGCAATGCCGGCCTGGGAGGCAAGAAATCGGAGTCCTGGGGCCAGACTTGGGGCAAGCCGCCTCCTCCACAGGCCTCGGTGTCCCCATGTGAACTACAAGGAGCTTACGCGGATGACCTCAGGTGACCCCTCCAGCTCTAAAATACTAGGATTCTGATTCGTAACCGGAGGCTAACTCACATCAGCAGGTGGGTCCGAGCTGGCTGGCTGAGCCAGGTCCCCGTTGAAGGTCAGGTCCAGAGGGGCGTTCCTGTGAGGGAACAAGACAGGAAATGGAGGCACGGAATGGAGCAGCCCGTCACTGATGGACAAGGGGAGCGTGGACGGAGAAGTCAGCGTTACTGGCACCCAAAGTTAAGCCCCTGCCCCAGGCCACCACCCAAGAATCACTGAACACAGAAATGCTGCACAGTTTCCACAGAGAAGCAGCCAAGGAGATGGTCCCCATTCCCTTCCTGCACATCAAGGGTTAAATGCCCCCCACACACAACCTGCTCCTTCAGGAGAAGCACCCTGCCTACCCAGACCCCTCAGTGCTCCCCCAAAAGATAACGGCTCCTCCCCCAGCCCCTAAGGGGTTAACGTGGTGCTCCAGCCAGGGAGAGTGCAGCTGGTCCCGGCTGCACTGCCAATACTTGAAGGATTGCAGGGGGAGGGCGAGGGGGGAGAGTGATTTTCCAAAGTTGAAGTTGTTCCTCTTAAGCTCTGCTTAGAGCGAGGACGGGGAGGAAGCCAGAGAGCAGACCAGGAGCAGGGTGTGACCTCCCAGAGGCCTGGAACAAAGAAGGGAGAATTGGGGCCCCTAGCCTGGGCAGGTTCAGGTGAGAGAAGGGACAGGCTGGAGGAGGGTAGGGCCGAGGCCTTCAGCTTGGGGCTCAGCCCACACCACAGCAGCCCCGCCCTTCCGAGCAGCAAGGGGGGGGAGGGGAGCCTCTTCCTCCGATGCCCAGTGCCCACCACCCCGAGGGGCCCCTCCCAGCCAGCCTGCCTTTACACTGGCACCAACTCCAGAGAAGGCAAGCCTCCGCAACAGTCTCCAGCCCGGCCGTAAGCTCTGCGCGCTGACGCCGGCCGGCCGGGCATGCGGTGTGCTCACGTCTTATCTCCTCCCTCAGATCCTCCTCGCCGGCAGACCGTCCCCCCCCACCGGATCTCACCCCCACACACACCAGCACCTGCACATGGCTGCACCCACAGTGGGAGCCACACTTAAGACAACATGCTTTGGCCTCAAAGGGACCTGAATTCAAATCCCGGTCCTGTCTTGTACGTGCTGAGGAACCACGAAAAGTCACTTCGGAGACTCAGTTTCCACGTCTCTAAAATGGGTCTACGGTTCTCTTCACTAAATAGTGTGGCTGTCGATTAAATGAGGCAGAATTCAACCCTCAGTATAAAAAGACCTAAGAATAAACTTCCCTGTGGTACATTTGAACTCCACCATGGGTGTTCGTCCACTCTGAAAACTGCACTGCAATGATAAAAAGAACATCGTTAGCGATGACGCTGCCGTCGGGGGGGCCGTTCCCTGACTGAGCCCGGGGTCCGTCTGCACTCACAGCACACTAACCTAAACTAACCTCCACGTGAAGGTCACAGTCCCAGATCAGGCCACCCACGTGTGCTCCAGGCCGTCTCCCACGCCTTACCTCTCCTCAGGGGTCTTGTGGGGCTCTTCCTGGCACTCGCTGGCAGACTTTGCCGGCCCCTCCTGGGACCATCCCCTGGAGAGGGTCCCGCCGTCCTCATCCCTGGGACCCGTGGCCACACCGTAGGTCCTGGGGCCGTATCTCGAGCTGCCGTCATGGTTAAAGGTGAGGCGGGAGCCCCAGAGGCGATCGGGGCTGGCAGGGACCTCCTTCCGAGGCTGCACCATCTTGGCCAGAATCTCTTCCACTGTGGTGGCTGCAAAGCGCTCTGAGGCTGGACGGAAGGGGGCAGGGGCCTTCCGCACACCTCCCGGGGCAGCACATCGGGCTGGGGGCGTCAAAGGGGGCACCTCTTCCTTCCCAGCCTCCTCTTTCCCAGTCTCTCGAGTGGCTTCTCCTCCAGGAGAGGCTTCGGTCGTAGGCCTTGGTGCAAAGGGAAGGGGACGCTTGCTGCCGCCATAGGGCTGGGGTCCTGCCAGCATGTTCATCTTCCGGGCAGAAGGCAGCTCAGCCAGGGGACCCCGGGGAGGCCGAGGCCCAACAGGCACCAGCAGGCTGGGCTTGGCAGGCAGGGCTGGCTTGGCAGGCAGGGCACGGGGTTTGGGCTTGACGGGAGGTTTGGCCCGAGGGTCACCTACCAAAAAGAAAGGGTTGGTTGGGGAGCTCTCAGAAGAACCAGGAAGCAGAACGTTGTCTCCCACCCTAAAACCTCAGAATGTTCACATCCCTCTAGGTGTAAGTCAAATGTCACCTATTCCAGGAAGCCCTCCTTGATTTTCCATACACATCTCAGAAGCATCTTCTCGCAACTCCAAATTTCAAAAATGTTAGTCAACTTCCTTGCAAACTACAGCTACTTAAGGGCCCAGGTGGCATGTTATTTCTCCTTGTACCCCATTTTGCACCCTGGCACATGTCCTTCTCAAATGAACAAACAAATGAATGAGTAAGAGCCAATAAACAGATGCCGGCCTGCCCACATGGAGCAGCAGGGCCACCACGTCCCCAGTCCAGTCCTTTCCTTTGACGTGATACTCTCCTATGCCACCACCCACAGTAAACGTCACTCAGCTTCCCCACTCTGTCTCCCCACTGCCCCCCCTCACCAGAGTGCACACCCAGGCCACCTCCCTGCTGTCATCTGGTGTGTGATCAGGAATGCAAACTTACTATTGACCTAAGCCAAACAAGAGTAAATCTGCTACAGGGGGGAAAAAAAAAAGTCCAGAAACCTACCTTCTACATAAAACATTCCAATGCCAAATAAAAGACTTGGAATTACTCATGTCCACGGCCCTTCTCATAGAACCCTTTTTCGCCCACTCATTGGGTTCAGCCCAAGAAAGGAGTCTAGACAGAGCCAGGAGGCCTGGGTTCAAACCCTCCCCTAGACCTCAGTGTCCTCCCCTGCGAAACACATGGTTTAATCCACTTGACCTCAAAGGCCGGTCTGCTCTCCTCTGCTGGGGATCTAGGTTCTCAAACCTTCCGAAAGGTCTCGACAAGGGCGGACAACCTCCAGAGCTCATCCTGCACACCCCCGGTGTGCCTCCTGCCCTCACCCCCCCCCGCCCCCTCCCAGACAGAGCTGGGGTTCGGCTGCTGCCCCTCCCACACTCCGCCCAGCCACCCTGCTCCACCCTGCACCCATAGGTACCTGGCTCGGAGCCGGCAGATACCAGCTCCTCCTCCATCTCCCGGGGCGGTGGGGAAGCCATGGCTGTGCCTTCCCTGAGAGCGGACACTTTCATCACATGCGGCGGAACCTGCACGAGAATTGGGGGGCAGAGATGTTGTGAGCTGGATGGCTGCAGACCCAGGAAAAGACAGAGAGGAGAGAGAGAGACTGGGAAGGCAAAGGGGCTGGGCACGGGCAGGACGCCTGGCTGAGAGAAGTCTCCTACTTCTAGCAGAGCCAGAGTGTGGGACAGGAAGCGGGAACTTCAGAGGGGGTTGGGGAGGTCAAGGGAGGTCCCCAGCAGCTGTATCCTCCACTCTTCCCAGACGACTCTCTAAACTCCAGGCTCCTAACCCCAAAGTCCTGGGGCTTCAGGGACCCGCCCGCTGCTCTGGCGAGCTCTCCAACTCGCCCCACTCACCGTTCCCAAGGCACCCCCTTGGGGCCGGCAGCCCTGTCTGAGATACCTACTCAGGGCCAGAGCAAGAGGGCCGTGGAGTCTGAGGTCTCTCCGTGAATCACCTCATGGGAGACGGGAAAAACCCGCTCCTCCCCAACCTGGGGCTCCGCCTCACCGCCTGCCTCCCCCTTCCCGCTCACCCTCCTTCCCCCCCTCCTGCAGCTGGGAGTGGTTCCCTCTCCCACTCCTTTCCCCCTTCTCCTTCCACATCCCTGCCCCACTCCCGCCTCCCTCCGAGCTGTCTCATCCAAACACGGAAAAATAAGGAATAAAAAGTAAACATCTGGAATACATTTTTTTTTCTTTAATTTCTCAATCGCTTTGGCTTCAGCTTGGAATTTGATGAGGTAAAGCCAGGGCCTAGTCCTGTTGCCATAGCAATGGCCTCCCACTGGATTTCCAGAGCCTCGCCAAGAGGAAGGAGGAGCCGGCCCAGGCCTGGGCTGGGAGAATGGGACAGGACTTGAGAACATCCGGGGGGTGGGGTGGCTTGGGGGAAAAACTCCCTGGGGCTCCCCCTTCTAGGCAGTCCGGGTGGGAGAGCCACAGCCAACAAAATGGGGGTATTGGGCATCACTAGCCAGCTCAGGGCTGGCCGGAGGGATTTTGAGGGCGACAGAGGAAGAAATGTTAAACCAAGCAACCCAGCCCTACAGCAGGGACCAAAGGGTGCCCCTCCTCCAAACCTGTATGGAGCAGGAGCTCTGGGGTCTGACACCCCAGGATTCAAGTGCTCAGTGGCTCTCCCACTTTCCAGCTGGTGACCTTAGGCACGCTGCTTACTTCTCTAAGCCTCAGTTTCCCTATGTGAAAATGGTGTACCTGAGGCTGGTGGGAGGCCTATGTGACATGGTGCATACAAACTTAGCACAACGCCTAACCCATAAAAAGTAGCCAGCAAATGTTGGCCCGTATTAGTATGATTCCATTCAGTGTCACCAATGAGCGAAGATCCTTGGTAAGAAACTACCTCCTCCTCTCCCCAGGCCACAGGCTGCCAGCATTCCAGACCATTCCTCCACTCCTGCGGGCCCCAGTCTTGTCACCTGCTCCTCAGATACTCCACCACCTCCTCAGTTCCCATTCCGGCTCCACCCCACCCACAAGACCACCCCCCTCCCCAGGCTCCAGAGCCCTGCCCCTCTCATTCCAAAGGCAGGAGGAGGTTTCCCATCACCTGGTGTGCACACAGCCCTGAGGACAACCCAACCCCCTCCCACCTGCAAGGGGGACTGCCCTCCTCAGCACCCACTCCAGCTGGCCTGGGGAGACAGCGCCCAGTCCTGAGAAGGGACCCCTGGGGCCCAGCCTTGGAAAACGCACCCACCCCTCACATTTGACCCTGCCCCAGCTTGCTTCTAGAAGGAGAGAAAACACGAAGAGGATAAAGAGAAACCCAGGCCCGTCAATCCCTTGGTCAGCCAACGACAAGGGAGACTGCTCGCTGTGGGTGGGTGATCACTGTGCAGAGCCAGTCCGAGTGTGCGTGGGGGAGGGGCACACGCCAGGAAAAAAAATTAAAAAAACAGAAGATTGTTTCCTTGTCCTTGAACATTATTTCAAGGGACATGGTGTGGGTGGTTAGAAATGGGGACAAACTGGCCCAGAACCGGAAAACCCTTTCACCTGGGGGCCTGCTGGGCACCTCTGCAGTATGAGGGGCTGCAGCAATGAAGTGGGGGGCTCAGCTTCCCCAGGTGAGAGGGGCTTAGCCGGGGAAACTCAGGGGACCAAGGCCGTAACCAAGAGCTGTAGAATCGCAGCAGGACTGAGCACTCCTGACCCCCAACATTCAGGGGGAGGCTAGCTGACCCCCGGGGAGCAAAGGCCGCCAGAGGAGCTGGGAGCCGGGGGGGGGGGGGGGCAGGGGCCCAGAGCGCCGTCGGCGCGAGCGGAGTCGCCCTTATGGACCCTTGGATCTCCGGCCGGATCCGCGGCCAGAGAGGTCGGCAGGGGCAGCACGTAAACTGCTGGAGGAGGGAGGGCCAGCGGGAAGACGGAACAGCCCGGGGAGAGGGGCCGTCTGGAGGGGCCCGGTGGGGAGCTCTGGACACAGAGGGGACGCCGGCAGCCGAAGAGGAGGAGAGAACAGGGTGGAGGAGGAGGAGGAGGGGGCGGCGGCAGAAGCCGAGGACCTGTGCGCTGGCTGTGAAGCAGCCGGCGAACAGACGAGGG
>LNAC01000293.1:1829385-1892908 GCA_002007465.1 Ailurus styani | reverse complement strand
CGCCCTCCTGCCCGCCCCCGCGCACTCACGCGCTCCCCCAGGATCCGGCTCCGCTTGGCTCGGGCTCTGCGCCCCGACGCCCGTCCCCGCCGCTGCCACCACCGCCGCTGCCGCCGCCGCCGCCGTCACCGCGGGACCAAGCCAGTGCGAGCCCCGGCGGGGCCCCGCCCCTGACTCCGCCCACGACCACGCCCCCAGAGCGCCTCATGAATATCCATGAGCCGGTGGAAACCGGGGAGTGGGAAGCCCAGGCAGAACAAGCCGAGTCGTATGCAAATAGGTGCAGCCCCGGTACTCAATTATTTATGAGTCTTGCAAATAAGGGGCCTGTCCCAGGCTCGGACCCCGGCGAAACTGACGCAACTCAGGGGCTCGGAACGCTCGGGCAAGATGGCCACCGAGACGACTGCCTAGAGAGGCTGCCTGAGGCCAGCCCGCTCGGGCCCGGCGGCCGGCACTGATTGCAGTACCATAGAGTCACGGCGAGAAAGAAGGTCACCGTTGGCGGACTGGAGAGGCTTCCTGGGGCAAACACCTGAGAACGCACGCAACGTGGCCGCTCCACGTGTATCAATTCAGACATGGAGCCGCCGTGAGCACCACTGGGGGCTCTGCTTCCTTAGCTGGTCCTCACCTGTTAGGTCCCCTTCCCAGACGTGAATTCTTCCCAATTCCCCGAAACAAAAGCTTCATCCGTATTCCGCACCTCTCCTGCACCCCCGCGCACCCCCGGCAGCACTCGCCCTCCGCGTCTCCCCGCGTCTCTCCAGGCTCGGGTTTCCGTTGCCCCGCGCCGCAAGGAGGCGGGTCGATCCTGATTCCATTATCGAAAACCGTGGAAGACCCTTGACTCATAGGTGATGAAGGACTGGGCCAGAAGCTGCCTCCCCTCAGCCGGCTTAATGGAGTGGAATTGTGAGAGTGACTTCCTAATCAGATCAGCTCGCATTTCTGGACTCCCAGGTGGCCTCTCCCGGCAGAAGCCTGTGAAAACCAACGCCTGTCCAACCGGGAACAGGACGGGATGTACCTGGAGGCTCGCTTCCCGGCTGGCCGGCAGGGCCCTTGCCCAGTCAGAAAGTTATGGTAAACACCACCCCCCAAAAATGGGTGCGACGCAAGGCGAGAGAGAAAGCATTAGGACATGGTTTCCAAAGTCAGTTCCCTTTATTAAATGTTGATTTTTCACAGACCAGAAATACAAAATAAAAGTAGAAATAGACCCCTGTTAGGAGCTATAGGCCTGACCTCACGTGACCCCTGCTGCAGCAACTTGTACAGGAGAAGCAGCAGCCCTAAGGTGGGGAGAACAGGCCCAGGATTCCACCCTGACCGCACCGCCCCACCCAATCTCTCCCCAGATACTAAACAGCCGTCCTTGGGAAGCATAGGAAGACGCCTCCCCTCCTGCCTCAGTGAAGTGCATTCCACCAGGAGAGCTTGTCAAGATGGCACAAAACCCAAGGACTACATTTCATATGAGAAAGTGGTACCAAAACGTGGGTGGGGAGACTGCAGGTGTGACAGAGCAAGCCCAAGGAGAGAGAATTCTCCTCCCCTCTACTCATCAGATCCTGATGCCGAGTCTTCTGAGCTAGGAGGAGTACTGGCCAGCTCCTCTTCTTCAGAGTCCTGAAAATCAAAGGTCTCTTAAGGGTAAAGGTTTAGAGTCCTGGTTGCCCTCCTAGGGAGCCACTTTTCAGTGGGGAAGGACACCCATAAATGCAGCAGTTCAGAACCTCTGATCTGCACCCTTCTATTCCACCTCATTACTCTTACAGACCTACCTACCACAACCTGACCCTAGACATGCTCCCCTCTGCCTCAGGTGCCCCTCACCCCCAAACTTGCCGTACCTCACTCCGCCTTCTCTTCTTTTTGCTCTTGTTCTCTCCGGAAGAGCTCTCATCACTGGACACAAACTCCTTGCTCTTGAAGCTCTCACTTAGCTGCCTTGATGAGGACTTGGATGATGAGCCCCTTGAGGGTGTTGATTTCTTTTCCATCTTCACCTTTACTTTCTTCTTCTTCTTTGACTTGTCCCTACAGCAGCAAGAGGGAAAAGGGCCTGGACCTTCAAGTTCACCCATCAAAATCAATCCACCCCTACCTTTAACAGGGCTTTTCTCACTCCCAGCCACACTGCCCATCTCACTGTAAATGCAAACAGCCTACCAGGTGAGCCCCAAGGGAGAGCCTCCTAAGTAAATAACCAGAAGAATCGGGGGTCATAGCTTGAAGCAGTCTCACACGCAGAACTTGTCCAACATCTCTTGCTTTATTTCTGAAGATTCGTGTGAATTATGTTCCATCATAATTTTTTGTTAATTTCTCCACACCTCAAATAAAACTAACTCTCTAGGAAAAGGGCCCCATTTATCTAGTGACCTCAGGAATTCCCTAACACATTACCCGTACTTGGGCAACTGCCTACCCAGACTTGAGAAGCACCGCCCTACCGCAGTCAGAGCATATCTGTTACCTTTAACACCCCAATTCTCAACCCAGACCCACAAAAATAGATACCGAAAAAGCACTTTACTGGGCCATTTTGTTCCCAACACTCACCTCTTAGAAGACTCACCCCGGCCTCCTTCATATTCTTTCATGGCTTTTTCATATTCCCTCCTGGCATCCTCAGCCTTCCGATCCCACTCCTGTGTCTCACACACACACACACACACGATAAAAGAGACGAATGAGGCCTCTTCCCTGATGAAGGCAAAATCTATACAGAAAAGGTACCCCGATGGCCCATCCCTGCCCCCTCTACCAGTTCCTAAGTTGCCACCCCTCATCTCTGCTGCCATTCACCTCTTTCTTCTCTTTGGACATTCCCTTCCAGATCTCGCCCGCCTTCTTGGAAAGATCCGTGATGCTGATGCCGGGATGGTCTGACTTGATCTTCTCTCGGCTGGCATTGAGCCACAGCATGTAGGCAGACATCGGCCTCTTGGGGGCATTGGGGTCTTTGCCCTTCTTCACCTACATAAAAACCCAAACGCCTACAGCTATCTGTTTCTCAGAGATGCCCATCCACTCCACAACAAATTATTTAGACCACCTGCTTGGGGAAAAAAAATGAGAGGACCAAAGAGGCATAAAGCTAGACTTAGAGCTCCCAAGGTCAGAAACCCTGTGTCCTCCCCCTGCACCCACTACCTCACTCACTAGCGACCCCTTGCCTCAGGCTCCTGGGACAGAAGCTGGTCTCCTAATTCAGACCTCCCAGAAGCTAATTAGCCCAAAGGCCTGAAAGAAAAATTTCCAAGAAGATACTCCTCAAGGCCATATTCACTGGCCACACAAAGCAGCCCCAGAGGGACCACCTGACAGGCCCTACCGGTGGTGGACAGGAAAAGGTAAAGGGAATGAGCTCCCCAACACCCTCCCTTTCTGAGCGTGCACCTCCACAGGCTTCTTGCGACTTTTTCGGTCCTTGGCCATCTTGGCCTTTTTAAGCTGCTTCCGTTTCTTTTCATCCCGGTCGCTGTCGCCCTCATTACTAGACGAGCTAGCTGAGGCGTTGCTGTCAAACCTGCCAAGGAGAAGGGGGATTAGACCCGGGAAGGAGAGCACCCCACGGCCTCAGGACAGGAGGGAAACAAGTCTAAAGCTACCTACCCAAAAAGGGAGAGGTGAGGCCACAGGACAGCCTCCCGGCCCCTGGCCCCGATCCTGCTTCCTCCTCACAGCTAAAGTGGCTTCAGCTGTCCCCTCCCCGCATCTAGCCTTCTCCACACCCAGCTGTGGCATCAGACAAAATGAGTGCGCTTCAGCTGCTCTCTTTGCTCGTGGCCTGACCCACGTCCTACTCCAGCCCCGTTCTCTCGGGGACAGGCAGTTGGGTCTTATCTTGCCTGGAACACGCCCCAAATACTCTTCACCACTTCCTATGAGTTAGTTGTCTTAATCCACCCCAGAGTCTTTTCTGATAAAGAGATAATTACCATAGAAAAGGGAAAAATTTTTAAAGATAAATAATAAAATCCAATCTAAGGGCACCTGACTAGCAGTTGGAAGAGCGTGCAGCTCTTGACCTCAGGGTTGTGAGTTCAAGCCCTACATTGGGCACAGAGATGACTTAAAAATACATATATATATAAAGGGAAACTGACATCGGTCCAAGTCCGTCCATACCCATATAATTAAGTTCTATCCGATAGGCATGGAACTCCTCAGAAGATAGACAGACCTACATTACACCTATATGTTGCCAGATGATTTTCAAGGGATTGTTGCAAGCATACTGCTCACTGACCTTCGTAAGTATGTGGCAACCAGAACTAGCAGACTGCTATATACAGATGCTACATACTGTGTACCTGCCTATATAGCTCTTTGTATCTATTTGGGGTTGGGGGGGTGGTTTGGCCGCCCAACATCCATTTCCAATTCTTCTGGATAAAGAAAGAAATGCTTCCTAATTTTCTGTGGGAACCACCTTGCCCCCATTCAGGAGGGGCTCACTCCACCCCCACACTTTAAGGGTGGGTACATGCCTAGTTCTAGCACATCAGCACACATCCTGGTAACTCAGGAAGGGGCAGTGGCCATGCCGTTCACTGCTGCCCTGAGAGAAGAGGCACTTCTGGGTGTTAAACCAATAGGATTAGCCTGCCCAGAGCTTCTGAGGGTCATGTGACACTGCATGGGCCAAACTTACCTAAAAATAAGAAAATCAGAAGAAATAAAACAGAATCCCACAACTTCTGAGCATCTGGATCCAGGTACCTAAAGCCAATTACATCCCTGGACTCTCCAGTTACGTAAACTTATAAAATTCCCTTTTATGCTAAAATCAGTTTGAGTCACGTTTCTGACATTGGCAATCAGGAGCCTTGATCAATACAGCACGGTGGGGGGCAGGGGGGGGAACCACGTGAGGTTCTAGGTGAGGACACGGAGATTAAACTACTCATCCCAAAAATCCCAGCAAGGAAGTGGGCAGGCACTGGCTCTTATTCCTATTTTCTCCCCACTGTTTTTTTGGTTTTACTATGTGCCTTGCCCTTGCAAAGCCCTCAACAATTTCCAGAGCATTTCCGGGTAATACCTCAGTGGAAGTCGCTTTTCCACCCTGGGTCAGTAGCTAAAGTTAAGACGTGAGAAATGTCCAGATCTCTCCTGGCCCCTTAAGCTTATCAGTTTCCACCTCACCCCTGTGAGTGGAACCAAAACTCACTCCTCTGCCACGTCTTCCTCCTCTTCACCTGGGTTGAATGACTCATCTGAAAAAGAACAGGATGCATCAGCTTTGCCCCAGATGGAGATCCTGCCCCCTTCCCCAGATGCCCAGCTCTGGCCCCAGGCCAGAGCCTGACCGCCCTCATGCCCCGGCCCTGCTGAGGCAAGCCCACCGGTTTCTTCTCCTGAGTCATCGCTGCTGTCGTTGGCATTCTCTTCCCGGATCTTGCCCTCTTCCTTCATCCGCTCCAAGTAAGCATCGTGCTGGTCCTCATCAGAATCAGCGTATTCATCGTAGCTTGGGTTCATGCCCTAGCCAGGGAAGAGAGGCGAGTGAGGGCCAACTCACCGTGGCGCCAGAACCCTGCACACTCAAAAGCACTCCCCCCATGCCTGTGAGTAAGATCAGCTCCCAGAAGACCCTGGGGCTGGATGGTCCACACACAGCGACGTGCAGGGCCTGCGCCCGAGAACCGCCTGCCGACCGGATTAGTCCAAGCCCCCCCCTCTCCCAGCCCCACTGGGGGCTCCTCAGGCAGCCGAGACTGATCTAAGGTCATGCTGAGGAAACCTGCACCGGGAAGGGGGGAGGGTCACACGCACCTCTTTTTTCTATAAGGGTAAGAAGAAAAGAGAGAGTGAAAAAGAAGGCAGAAGAATCCCTGCTCCCTCCACACCCCCGACGGATCAGAAGAGGCTCATCCTTCCCTCACGCGCAGGTACCTCTTTCAGTCCTCGGTTTTTGATGTTGAGTTTTTTGGCGTTGACAAAATCGAACAGCTTTCCATACTCCTCCCTGTGAGGCGAGACGCACCGGGTTACTAGACAGGCGGGGCCCATGCCCGGGGTCGCTGCGCGTGGTTCTGATACCCACGGGCCCGGACAGGCTGTTGGGGGGGGAGCTGCTGACCACATTAGCCCAGCTAACAGCTCGGACAGCCCCAGAGGACGGTGGTAAAGTAGAGTCAGACACTAGTGTTGATGGGAACCTGCAGAGTCTCAAGCGTCTGGGAAAGAAAAGGTTGGGAGGGTGTGCACCTAGTCACCAGATGTGCCCGGAGCAGGGGGAAAACGTCACAGAAAGGGACACTAACGCCTTTGTGCCAGTCTGAATTTCGTACTTCGCGGGGCTGTTGTGAGGATGAAGCGGGAAGATGTCTGGGAAGATGTCTGGCCCACAGTGAGCACTCAATAGACATTAGCTGCTGTTTTCTCGGGCACAGAGCTCATTCCAGGAAAGGGAGAGATAGCATTTCCATCATGGGGGGAGTGAAGAAGGGCTAGTACTGAACACATAATATGGGAAACGATCTAAGTACAGAAAGAAAGCCAGGGAGAGGCTTTCAAAGGCTGAGCACTCCAAGAAGGACCAAATTCCAGGGAAGCAAAAGAAAAATTCTGCTCAAGGCTTGGAAAACTGGGGAAGAGTCACAGGCCCAGAGAGGGCCCCACGCCATGCCAGGCTTCCTGACAGAGGCTCGCTCCAAACCAGGATTCCCAAGAGATGACTGGCAGAAGCTCTCACCTCTCAATGCTACTGAAGGTGTACTGGGTGCCCTGCTTGGTCTCAATTTCAAAGTCAAAGGAACGAGTGGTGGTGGTACCACGGGCAAAGTTGACAAAGGAGATCTCATCAAAGCGGATGTGTACAGGTGGCTTGTGGACGTAGATGAAGCCACGCTCCAGGGGGTACAGCAGTCCTGAGCTCGCCTTGTAGGAGCATGTGATGCACTGGGCTCCCGAGTGCCTGGTGGAAGAGGTGGGGAGCCCAGTCAGTGCCTCCCTCAGCAGGTGGCACAGAGCCAAAGGCACATCTCGTAGCAGCGACACACATGTGCTCAGGTGAATAAAACCCACCACACTGCTCTGATGAAGACAACTGACACCCATCATGCTCTGACCCAATTGGACCTCTAGCAGACTGCATTTCCAGTCCAGGAGGGATTTACCAAGAAGACACGGCATAGCACCCCCGCTCCCCCGCCACACCCCGCCCCAGTCAGGCCAGGACCCCAGGCCGGCACTCTCACCCTTGGAAGTTGCCTGGCACTGTGATCTTGCGGTTGACCAGCGCTTTCATGACCCGGCTGACCATCTCGTACAGGGATCCCGACATGTTCTTAGTGAGCCGGCCCTCAAAGCGCTTCTCCACCTCTTCCCTACAAAGAGAGAAAGGCGAGGTCACCAGCCCTGCTGGCTTCTAATGGCACACCAGTCTCCTGCCTGGACAGTGGAAGGACATGAGCTCAGGGACACACTCACTCATTCATGTTGAGAGTCAAAGAGATGTCCTCATCCTTGGAGAAGAGGAGGATCAGGAAGTGGTAGCGGGTCTGGCCCTGCTTGATGGGGGGATCTAGACTGATCTGGTAAGGAAGAGCAGACACAAGTTTCACACCGATCAGGGTTCCACAAGAATTGCTCATTAACCAAACACCAGCAAGACCGATCTACTGGGCAAACACCAGGACGAGATCCAGCCCCCGTGACTTCTACTAACCACAAAGAACATCTGGCGCTGGTCTTTGTGGGGCAACAAAAAGAGACGCAGCACCGTGGTATAGGGGATCTTGTAGTCAAAGGTCTTGCCATGAAGGTGCAGAAAGGTGGGGTAGATCCGAATGTCGTAGCGGCCTCGGGGAGTCAGACACTGCAGCTCCCGGAAGATGCAGATGGCGTCTCCTGTAGCCTGGATCACATCCGCCTTAGACAGCACATTCTGGGCAAAGGCCTGCAAAAGTACATGCTGGTGATCAGGCAGCGGGGATCCTGCTCCCGGGCCAGCCGGGGCCTGCTCAGCACCACGTGCTCCCAAGGCGACCAGGGGAGGCCTCACCTCAACTGGATCCACACCATCTTCCTGAGTGGGAGGCACATAGAAGCGCACCTCCATGAGGGACACCTCTGCGTCGTCATTCTGGTGGAATTCCAGGGTCACCTCATTCTTGCCGGTGGTACACTGGGACACATTGCTGAGGGGTATCTCAAAGACCGGCTGGTCGCCAATGTCGAAGGAAAGCAGCTGCCCTGCGGGGAAAGGGCTTATCAAGCACAAGCTGCTCCCCTCAAGTCTGTATAAACCACAGTCCCACCAGACTGTCGGCCCCAAGCACAGGGCCCTGGGCTATTTGGCCACACTGTACCCCCACGACCAGGCACAGCGCCTCATACACTCTTGGTCCTCAATAAATTTATGATGAATTACAAACTGACAGGAAATTAGAAACAGTAGCAGAAAAAGAGCAAGACAAGGTAAAGGCTAAACCCCTCATCCTACCTTCTTCTCCAAACCTCTCAGTCTTCCCCAGGACTCACCACCAAACTTCACCGTGCCCCAGTTCCAGCCCTTCACACAGAGGTCCTTCTCCATCAGCTCAAGGCGATAGTGAGTTTTGAAGAAATCCGAGAGTTTCTCAAACTCCTGTGGGCAGAGGGGAGAGAGCAGTCCCTATAAACCTTAGTGGCCTTAGCACATTCTGGGATTCTCTCTGAGAAATTACCCCCAATCTACCTTCTTTCAACCCAGCTGTTGAAAGAAGCTACTGCCAGGGACTGGATCTCGGAGTAGGGAGGCGTAAAGTATGGTCACTTCCTGGTCACAGGCCTCCCAGTGCTCTCTGACTTTATACAGGCAGTGCTTTGATGAAAGTGAAATTAAAATGTAGGGAAGCATTTAACTCCAACAGTTCAAAACAGAAAAACAAACCTCAAGCTAAAGCACTAAGATTCTGAATCTGGACAAAGGCAATGAGCAGAAACCACGAAAAATATCGCAATGGTAGACAATCTTCTGGAATCAAAGCACAAGACACCCAAGGCTAAACACTGTTTAATGGCCACAATGGCCCTGCTCGGAGGGGCCAAGACTAGCAATTCCATGGTTATCAAAGGAGCCCCAACTCTTTCTAGAAGATGAAATGAAGTGGCACAGTCGAAGGAGGTTTATGGCCCCACGACACCTCACCGATTCTCGGAAGCCGTCATATTTGTAGACGTGGCCGTTCTTCGTAAGCAGTTTAAGTCCGTGGCCCAGGGCGACACGGCGCCAGATCCCTTCTGTCAACTCCCCGGCCTGGATGTTGTCCACTTTGCCCGTCTTACTATTCTTGAAGATGATACCCTGGCGGCTCAACCTCAGCCGGCCATCGTTCTGTTGGGAAAACAGGCCCAAACGCAAGGGTACAATACACACTGTGTATGGGGCACAACACCTACAACTGGGCTGGCCAGACACTGATGCAGGACCAATAGCTGCAGGGGTGAGGGTCAGGAAGGAGAGACAAGGAACCAGGAAATCTGGATCCCAAAACCAAACCCTAGCATCCAAATCCCCTGCAGGTCCTTAGTCTGCCCTGGGGATGGAGCAACACGAATGGTCCCTTCCCAACTGCGATCATGGACCTCCCATACAGACGCTCTGGGAATTACAATGGCTCCACTTAGAATTTTTCAACTTTATGATGGTGTGAAAATGATACACATTGAACAGAAACCATCCTTTGAATTTTGAATCTGTATCTTCTCCCAAGCTGGCAACAGGTGGTACAATCCTCTCCTGAGGCTGGGCAGTGGCAGGGAGCCGTATCTCCCCGCCAGCCACACAATCACCAGGGCTGATCACCAGGGTCAACAACCCACACGCATACGGCCATCCTCTACGCGTTCTGTTTCACTCTCAGAACAGTATTTAACAAATTATACGAGATGTTCCAACTTTATTATAAAGTAGACTTTGTGTTTGATGGTATTGCCCAACTGTACACCCATGAAAACGTTCTGAACCTGTTTAAGGCCAAGCTAACCTATGATGTTCATCAGGTTAGATGTCTTACGTGCATTTCGACTTAAACAGTATTTTCAACTCACGATGAGTTTTTGGCGACATAACCCCGTTAGAAGGGCAGGAAGATCTCTATGCATTGCCTTTTGTTGGGGAAACACCAACTACACATTATCCTCGGGCTCCTTTCTCAAAATAGCTGCATCATCAAAGCAAACTCTTACTAATGGACAAAAAGTCTACTGCTCCTTCCCTCTCTCAGCCTGTACTAAAAGCCCAGGTCCTTACCATGGAGCCTTTCACCTCCTGATAGACGTCGTTGAACTCCAGTGTTTCCGCCATACTGATCTGCCCCTGGTGGCCTCAACTGGGAGCTGGGCCCCAACTCCTGGGTGGGGGTGCAGACACTCAGCACGTTGGGGATCTGAGTTCAAGAGCGGTTTGGACAAACATCAAAGACAACACCTCACTCGGCCCACGGATGGAGCCAGGTGGCAACCCCTGGCTGAGCCTGGGATATCTCAGAATCTCCTCTGCCTGGGAACCTACAGCAGGCCCCACAGACCTCAAGGAGTCAGGCCCAGCCGGAGCTGGAGAACCCGGCCTGGAGTAGCGCTTCCAGCCGGACCCGACACCGGCTCCGGGCGCCCCAGCCGGCGCCATGGCAACGGGCAGCAGAACCCCGGGGCCTGCGCCTCCTCCGCGCCGCGACCCAGCGCCGAGTGCACGCTTTCCCTCCCAGCGCTCCCACCGCGCCGCGACCCTGGACCCGCGCTCCCCCGCCCCCTAAAATGGATTCGCCCGCTGCCCGTGGATTCGAACGCGGAACGGTCCATCTTGAGGGTCCCGCGGGGGGGAGCGGGGCCCGCTCCCTCCCGGGGCACGGGGCCGGCGACCACCCACCTCCTCAAGCTGCAGCCTCGCGACGGCCCAGGTGCGGGCGGTGGGCGCGCTGGGGGACACGGGATGGGGGGACGCTGGGGAAGCTTTTCCCGCGTGCGCGGCCCCGCGTCCCGCCACCGGAAGCCGTGCACAGACCATAGAGAGGACGAGCTGGCTAGAGAGACGCGAGCCCGGCCCGCCTACGAGGCGGCCTCCTAGAGCGTCAACCGCGCTGGAGGATCCGAAGGCAGCGGAGCTGCGCTTGAACTCGCGCGGCGTAGACCCTGATGAGAAGACGAGAGGGTGTAGGGCTCCTTTAAAAATCACGCTCTTCAGGGGAGGACTAGGTTCTGGAGAGAAATTCTGTAGTTTTCTCTTGCCAGGCTTCCCACAGGAGCGCGTGTGTGTCTCCCTCCGTCCTGCGCACGAGCGGCGCCGGTGGCGCGGACAGGGGTCTGTGGGGCCAGAACCACCTTGCGCGCTGCGGAGAGACATGACCCGCCCGCACCTGGGGTGTCTGGTCTCCCCCGTCACGTGGACTGCGGCCTCTTCGAAAGGAGCTCTCCGTCCGCACCCGGAAACCTCGCTTCGGAAGCCGCCGTGTCGGGAGGCCTGGGAGAGGCTGGCGGGCGGCGGGGCCAGGTTCCCGCGCTCCATCGGTGCCCCCAGAGGCGGCCTGATGCGAAACCGCGTCAGCGCGGGGTGGAGGCCCGGCCCAGGAGGGACGTTTGAGTTTGTCCACCCCAGCCTGCCTTTGCAGATGGGGAGACCGAGGCCCAGAGAGGAGGTGCCCGGGACCCCAAATGTCCTTACCGCCCTGCAGGTCGCCTCCACCCGAATCACGGGGGCTCTCCATCCAGAACGAGGGGTGGTACCTGCCCTGCATGGAAGCATAAGCACAGAACTTTTTTTTTAAGATTTTATTTATTGGACAGAAAGAGCACAAGCAGGGGGAGCTGCAGGCGGAGGCAGAGGGAGAAGCAGGCTTTCCACGGAGCGGACAGCCCTATGCGGGGCTCGATCCCAGGACCTCGTGATCATGACCTGGGATAAGAGACAGCAGGAATGCTCTGTTGCTCCCTGACCTTCATGACTTGAGCCTCTGGGAACTGGCTCTTCCAGCCCTGTCCAGCAACATACATTCAGCTGCATTCAGTAAATACAGATTGAGCTCCCACTTAGTTCTAGGATTTGAGGAAACTAGTAAACAAGATGGAAACAGCCCCAGCCTTCCAGGAACATGTTACCAAACAAAAGATTCAGAGAAGTAAACTCACAGTAAAACAAAGCAAAATAAGACAAACACCCCAATGGGATAATGCTGTGCTGCAAGTCGAGCTTCAGCCACTGCCGACTTGAGTTAGGGACGTGAGCTGTATGCCTCTTTACTCACCCCTCCCAGGAGATTAAGAGAAATATTCAAGCGACCCTTCCCCCTGACCCATGCTCTCGGAGGCAACTCAGGAAAGGAGTGGATGGCCTCCAAACAGAGTGGTTTTGGGAAGACACGCATGAAAGGGTTCCTCAGCCCCGGGGGAAGGCTATTAGGTGGCTGGAGCTGGGGCGTTGCAAGGGGTTTTAAGGAGAGCGTGGAGCAGCTGGTGAGCAGGGAAGAAGATGCAGCATAAGAGAACGGAACAGAAAGGGTAGACAGAGTGCAGATAAAACACGACTCCCAGAGGGCCCTGGCCAGCTGCATCCCAGGCAATCAGGAGCCGGGGATTGGAGACCCCACCCCTGCCGTGACATCACAGGGGAGTGGGGTGGAGACCAACAAAAAGGGGGTCCCCCGCCCTGGCCTTGGACTCCTGGCAGCCCAGAGTGTCAAGGGCAGGGAGAGCCTGGGCACTGAGCTAGGGTTGCCTGACTTAAAGGAACAGGCTCCCCATTCCTCAAGCCCCTCCAAGCTGTCCCCTCCAGGCTTTGATCTCTGTCTCCCTGTCCTGAGGACCTCTCCCTCCTGAGGCCACACTTGGGTCCCTTCTGAGTGGCCCCTGAGTGCTCTCTCAGCATGAACTGCGTGTCAGATTTCTTCACCTACGAGACCACCAAGTCAGTGGTTGTGAAGAGCTGGACCATTGGGGTCATCAACCGGGCAGTCCAGCTTTTGATCATCTCCTACTTCGTGGGGTGAGTCCTGTGGCCCTTTGGGTCCTCGCAGGGGAGGGCTGCCTGGTGTCCCGTCCATGTTGCTGTCCACCTGCCTGACCCCTCTCCTCTCTTGGAGGAAACAGTCTCTACCCCGGAGTCCGAGGACTGGATCCTGCCACCCCCATTAGGGATCTGGTCCCCAGATTTGTTCCTTCCCCCAGTAAATCCTCTGGAGTCAAGAGAGTGGTTTCTAGGCACACACCCCAAGAAGTGGAGTTCTTGCCCTAGTGCCACCCTCGACCCGGAGAGGTCCCAAGTGACCATCTCCCCTCTCCCTTCTTTCCTGCTCCCACCAGAGAACAGACTGCCCTCACGTCTCCAGTCTCCCAGCCAGTGCTTTGGGGTCTCACAAAGATGACGGAGCACAGGAAAGGGGAAAGGAAGGCACTGACGTGCGGCAGACAGCAGTGGGTCGATCAGGTCCTGGTGGGGTGGGAAGGAGAGAACTGGACTGCTTCGGAATGAGGGCTCCCCTCCTGGCTTGAGGAGATGGTGAAGGAATGGGGCGAGCGGGAGAAGCCCTTGCTCTTGGAGGGTCGGGCAAAGCAGGGTGTCTGCTCCTTGGGGAGGGGTCGGGCAAAGCAGGGAGCCTGCTCCTTGGGGAGGGGTCGGGCAAAGCAGGGAGCCTGCTCCTTGGGGAGGGGTCGGGCAAAGCAGGGAGCCTGCTCCTTGGGGAGGGGGAGACACACGGGCACTAATAACTCAAGTGGAGAGTTGCTTAGGGGAAAGGTGGCTTTTCTGAACATGATCCAGGGCCCCTCCTCATGGATCCAGAAACACTCCCCTTTGTCAGAAAGCATAAGTTCTCTACCGCTACCTGACTTTATACCATATAACCCATCCTGGGAGTTGCTTAAGAGTCCGTGGTCCGAACACCCCCTCTCAGCTCCTACCTTTAGAGGCACCCCCACCCCCCACACACACACACAGACACGTATGCACCAAGGCCCAGGGGGCAGACAATGACTGGGGGGAAAAAAACACAGGTTCTGTCCTTCTTGTGGTCATTTGCACACACGGGCAGGCCCCAGAAATGACAGGCAGAAACCCCTAGGGGCTTTCTTTCCTGCTGTGCTGGTGTCTAGTCTCACTGTGTTCCCTGTGACAATGGCTCTGTGTATGAGAAACAGCAAGCCACTGACCACAGTCATGAGTTAATTCAAGTCAGTCAAAGAAGACGTCCGGTGTGTATGTGGGCTGGATGGAGCTGCACGAGCGTGGGCCTCCTTGCCTGAAAGGTCAGAGGAGTGTGTGAGCGAGTGCGTGGAAAAGTGGGCAGGCGTGGATTAAGGGATTTTTTGCTTTGTGTGCTTGGTGGGAGCCAGTAGGACTCATTTCTGTGGCTGCTGTAGGCAAGGCTGTACATCCAGTGCTCCTCTCAGGGATATTAGAGAAAGGATTCAAGCTTTGGGGTAGGAAAATGAACTTAAAGCTTACTTCCAACTTCAAGGTTTTGTGAGATATGATGTTTGCAAATGTTCCATGTCTGCATCTGCAGAGGCTGGCTCGAAGCTCGTTCTTAAATGCTCCACAGTCACATGTATATGCAATGCCATCCCTGTCTATAGCCACGAGACGGTATGGCGGTCCAGGTGAGTCCAAAAGCTGCCTCAGCACATTCCTGGCTCTGTTGGCTCCAGGAGGAAGGTTGATGGAGGGTAGACAGCCTGCTCTACTCTCCCACTGCCCCTGTCTCTCCCGCATCGTGATATGATCTGATGCTCTGACCCTCAGTGCTGGAGCCCGGCCTGCAGAAACAAGCATGCGAGGCTCTTTGGCGTCTTGATATCCAACCCCATCCATCTCCCAGCCTGACAGCTCCCCACAGAACAGCTCCTTGCAGTTCCATCCGTGCAGTCTGTGGCCCAGCCCCCCCGGCCTGAGCCCCATCTCTGTGCACATGAGCCCATGCACCATTAGGACTCCATGAATCCATTGTCTTTAATTTAGCAGAAATTTATCAAGCATTTCTTCATGCCAAGCATTGTGCACCAAGCATAGAACATGGGCAAACGCAGACAGGGCTCTCAACCTCATGGAGCTTACGATGCAAGAGATGGACGTTAATCAAACAATCTCCACAAACAAATGTAAAATCTCAACTGTGGCTCAAGATTTGAAGAAGAGGTGCACAGTGCTAGAAGAGCTGCTGGTATAGACATATTTGACCGGGTCGGGGAGCTAAGAGGTTTTCTGGAGATGTGATGCCCAAGCCAAGATCTGAAAGATGAGTAAGAGCAACCCAGGAGAAAAAAGGGAAGGAAGAAGGTTCAAGGCAGGGAAACCCAGCTCTGCAAAGGGAAAGAGCCAGACAAATGGGGAGAAGAAGAGAAGGTCTCTATGGCTAGAGTAGAGGGAGCAAAGGCGAGGGTGGTCGTAAGATGGGGGTGGGGTCCCACCCAGCCAGACCTCAGACACCCTCAGAGCTTTCGTTTTTACACAGGGGCAATGGATGGGAACTGTGTGTGTGTGTGTGTGTGTGTGTGTGTGTGTGTGTGTGTGTGTGTGTGTGTCTGGGGGCAGGGGTGGGGGGAGACAGACGATGAGATCTGAGTTGGGAAAATCACTCTGGCTAATCCCCCAGGGGATTGGAGTGGGCAAGAGTGGATGCAGGCTAACCTGTTAAGGGCAGTGTAGTCATATTGAGAGACAGGATGGTGGCCCGGACTCAGTGGAATTTGAAAGGATTTTTAATGCTCTGATATTAACATCTAACTAATGGTTGAATCCCTTTCATAGGATCCCTGAGAGGTAGACCAGATGCACAGTCTTACTAGGCCACATGTAACATGAGCCAACCATTTCTCTTATGCATTTACGGCAACACGGCAGCTAATTGTCTCCACATGTGCTCTCACCCCTGCTCCAGCCTCAGCTGCTTGTCTGGAGTTGACACCACTTCATCCCTGGTGTCCGTTGCCCACCCAGGTGCACAGAGAGGCCAGTGGTGTTTCTCACATGGCTTTCCCAGGGCGCCGGTGGCAATCCCCAGTGTCCTCTGTGAGGTGGAACTTCCTAAGAGCCAGTCCTTTTTGGGGATCCTATGGGGAGCTACGGAGGACACAGAGATCCCTGGGGACTGAGTTTCCAGAAGTGCTGGCTGTTGCACGGCCTGAGCTAGTTTGCAGAGCCTCCTGGAAGGAAGCCACCTCCCTGCAAACGGGCAGAAGGGCATTCCAGGCCGTCTGGTGCTCCATCATCAGAAGGACCTGTGGTGGCTGATGGTGCCTCAGACCCCTCACAGCCCTGCTCCCCCCATCCCTTCCTCCCCCTGCAAGGCCTGATCCACAGACTCACTCTTCGCACAGCTGTTCCATGTGGTTCATAATAGTTTCATTTTGAATCTTTTTTTAAAAATTTTTATTTACCTATTTGAGAGTGGGGGCAGAAAGAGAGCAGGAGAGGATTAGAGGGAGAGGGACAAGCAGACTCCACGCTGAGCATGGAACCTGACTCGGGGCACGATCCCACGACCCTGAGATCACAACCTGAGCCAAAATCTAGAGTCAGATGCCCAACTGACCGAGCCACCTCGGTGCCCAAGCCTCACTGAATCTTATGAAGAAGCTCAACAAGAAAAGCAGTTAAACAGGAGAGCTATTCTAGTTTAAAGAGAAGGGCCTGGAGTTCCACCTTCTTGGCCCACCACCCCATCGTCTCAGCCTGGGGTAGCACCCTGAGGCACCCTGTGGGACACTAGGTGACGAGAAGATGGTGGGAAGACCTGTTGGAACCCCCATCTTACAGGCGCAGAGAGGAGTCCCACTCTTGTCTCCTGCATCCACGCCTCTCTGCAGCCCCATGGTGGGGAGACCGTGAAACAAAGACCCCCTGGTTAGAAACCTCACTGTGACGCCAACTCGGAATGGGGCTTGGACAGGTCACCTTACGTCTCTAGGTCTCAGTGCTTATATCTGGAAAATGGGTTTAGAAATGCCCACCGCAGGGAGTTACGGCAAGAACTAACCTGTCAAGTTCCTTGCCTGAAATGGGAGACCCACTAATAGACAGCAATGATTATCATTTCCTAGATTCCCCGGCATACCTCCCCCTTCCCCGCCCACCAGCTCACACCTTCCTGAGAGACCCCCCTCTCCTCCTGGCGCGCACGGCACATACTCCCCACGCCCACTGCCCGGCCTCCTCCCTGACTCCTTGGGGGTGGGCAGGAGTGTGCCAGGACGCTGCTCTGGCCTCCTCCCTGCACATCCCACCTGCCAAGGAGCTGCCACCCGCCTTCCGCTCTATAAATAATAAACCAGGAACACGAGAAAAAAGAATAAGTCAGAGCAGCAGAGTAAATGCCAAGAATTGAAGGCTTAGTCCTGCCCCATCTCCTCAGCCCTGGCCTCTAGAGACAGACTCAGCCCCTCTGTGCTGGAAATGAAGCATCCCCTTATTTTGAGCTGCTCTGATGACGTCCTTGGGCCCCAAGGGGCCACTGAAATTCTTCCGCTTCTTATTTAACTCCGAGAGAGAAATCTGATGTGGCCTCTCCTACCCCCTGGACGCAAGAAGGAGCCTTGAAGGAGGAGAAATGGGAGGAAAGAGATAGGTTCATTGTTCTTCCGAGCCCTAGGGCCCTTCCTCCTGAGACATCCCCAGGGCTGCAGATGTTCCCCCAGTGACCACCAGCAGGGCCAGCCGCACCAGGCCCAGGATCCCATTCAGGGTGGGAGGTGGATCTGAGCAGTCTGGCCGGGATGGAACCACACACCGGCTTGGCAAGTTGGCACAGCACACAGCACTCTGTGCCTCTGTTTCCCGATCGGTAACATAAGCAGAACAACAAAGGAGTCTCACTGGGTCTCAGTAAGGACCCAATGCACCCTTACCGCATAGACCGCTCAGTGGGCTGTGTTGGTTAGATGGTGATAATCTGAACCCTGCTTCTCACCAGGAAATGTTCCTGGACTTTAAGGACAGGGTAAGGGGCCTCAAGAAACCACATCATTAGATCACTCAGACACGTGTCCATTCTGTGGCCAGGCACACTGAGGCTCCAGAGGGCACGTTTCGACTTCTACTCGGGACAGAGGTGCGCTCAGCTGGGAGCAGGGAGATCTGGGCCCGCGGCCTCACTCCCTCCACTGGGCAGGGCCCCTGGCCGTGAGCTGATAATACTCATTTGGACATAAGGTGGTGGGTGAGATTTCTATGGGACCCATACCTCCTTATGAGACTTGATGAAACCCCTCCCCTTCCAAAAAAAAGAAGGAAGAGAAGTACTAGGAAAGGAAAGCACACAGCATCACAAACGTCCACATGTCCACACAGGCAGGGTGTTCACACGAGCCTTCTCCAAGCCTGTGCCCCTCCTCATGGTGCATTCCTCGGGACACCGCCTGCTATTGGGCAGCAACAATAAAAGAGGGGACAGGTTAGAGGCCGTCGTCTGCCAGCTGTGACTCCACCCTTTCTGTCCCACTCAAGACAGCATGCGGAATTCAAGCGCCGGAGGGAAGCCCCGTGATGGGGGGAGTTCCCAGCCCCCTCACTGAAAACTGAACAAAGAGTGTCTTGCACGTGTCAGCCTGTGTGCCCATGAACATGACAGGGAGGTGCCCATCCCACAGGTGACTGTGACCCCCAGCGTGACCCGGGAACGGTTCCCCTCTATGGGGACCCCAGAGGTCCTCCAGTCCAACCACCTCCCAACTGAACGCATCTCCTTGGGTCTTCCCAGGCATGTGGAACACCACCTCCACAGTCTGCTCTGGGACAACTGTCTGGGCTTGGAAAGCTCCTGGGCTTGAAGTCCCAGCTCCCTCCTTATAACATCCTCAGGTCAACTTCCCAGCTTAGCACACCCCCAGCTTTGCGTTCGCTGAATTACACCGTCTCCAGTTCCTTCTACTCATCCTCAGCCGTGTGCCTCCCTGGTTAGCGGGCAGAAAATGACCCTAATCTAGCATTTCCAAAAGCGCGCTCCCCGATTCTAGATGTCACCAATGTTTCTCCAAAACTAAGAGTGTGTGTGGCATTTTGCAAAGGCATTCGATGACCTTTTCTCGTCTGTACAATGGGGACAGCGACAGCATCTGCCTGCCAGCCCGCTGTGCCCCGAATAGGACTGGCCACGGGCTGGAAGCCAGAGGGGCTGGAGCCTTGAGGGCTGTGATGAGAAAGGCAAGCAAGCACCTCACAGAACTGCAGAGGGAAGAGTTGCCTGCAGGCTCTTCTTGCTGCTGGGGAAGGCTGCCTGAGTCCAGGGAGAGAGGTGGGGGTGGAAGGAAGGAAGGAAGGGGGTCCTCTGTGATCGCGGCCTCGGGAGGAAGGCAGTACAGGTAAATGTCCACTGGGTGGCAGCAGAATCTAAGGAGTAAGATTTGCAGCCTCTGCCTGCTAACCAATTCCTACCTGCCCCTCTTCCTCCTTCGCCCTTCCCATCTGGCGCCCGCACAGATGGAGACCCTTCCAAGCACCCAGCTCCCAAATGCCTTCACCGGCTTGTTTACTGAACACCTACTATGTGCCGGCACTTAGGATACACCCAGGAGCAAAGCCTGGGATGCTCAGGGTCAGACGCTTAGGACCCGCTGCCCATTCTCTTTCCAGTTGCCTGCCAAAGACGTGGCCTCCGGGTCAGCGGGAATGAGGACACATTGGCGAAGGGGCGATGTCGCCCTCAAGGGGGTGAAAATTTGTTCTTGAGGGATTAAAAAAACCTCACTCTTCTTATGGGTAAAACACAAATAAATATACATACAGCACATAAGCTGATATCATAGTATTAAAATTTCAGGCTGGGGGGGGTGGGTAAGGAAGAAAGTCTACAAATGGCCCTGAAGCAGGAAAAGGGAAAGATGGGAAAATACCGCTCTAAGCCAACCCAGGGCGAGGTCACCCCCTCCAGCACAGGCCTTCCCCTGGCCAGACACGCCATGCGGTCTAGTGTTGGAGAAGGAAACTTTTCCCAGCCTCTGTCTGATGGGCCGAGACCCTCCTCTCTTGCTCTCCCCCCTGTTCTTCTGCCCAGATGGGTTTTCTTGCACGAGAAGGCTTACCAAGTGCGGGACACAGCCATTGAGTCCTCAGTCGTCACCAAGGTGAAGGGCTTTGGACGCTATGCCAACAGGGTCATGGACGTGTCTGATTACGTGACCCCACCCCAGGTATGGTCCCCCTATCCCAGGGCTACATGTGGGAGCCCACATGATGGGGCAACACAAGGAGGGTGCCGACAGGATCCCCGAACCAGAGTGTGTGGCATCAGTGATCAGAGAAACCCCTCCCAGCGGCCGGGGGGAGGGGTGCCCTCCAGAGCGCAGCGCTAGGCATCGGGACAGTAGGGTCCTCCTCGGGTTCTGCCACACTCAACCTGTGATCAACACAACACACAGAGGGAGCAAGAGGAGCTAGGCAGGTGGCTGGACTTGGACTTGACTTGCCTAGCCCTGTGACCTTGGTCAGAGTCTTACCCCACACTTTCATTACTCCACCTGTAGAGTGGGAATAACAGCAGTACCCACCTCATAGATTGGTACTGGTTCATTTTTTTCTCTCCCTTCTCCTACCAAGGGCACCTCTGTCTTTGTCATCATCACCAAGATGATAGTCACTGAAAACCAGATGCAAGGATTCTGCCCAGAGGTGAGGGGAGGGAGGGAGGTTGGATGAAGCAGGGCGAGGAAGAAAACGCTGGGGTTGGGAGCGGTGGTAGGGAGGGGTGTGGGTGCACGCAGAGGTCCAAGTTCCAGCCTTGGAGCTGTGTCTCAAGACCTCCGCCTCCCAAAGGCCCCCGGCTATGGGGAAGCCCTGGGAGTCAAAGGGCTCATCCAGGGCCGCCCAGCCCACCTGTAGACCTGTCTCCCCACAGAGCGAGGAGAAGTACCGCTGTGTATCGGACAGCCAGTGCGGGCCTCAGCGCTTCCCGGGTGGGGGTGAGTGCAGCCCTTCTCCACCCCCTCACAACCCCGGGGTGTTGGTGGGCCCCCGGAAGGCAGCACAGCCCCCATGGCGGAGAGTGGGAATTGGCCTGCTCCTTGTCATTCTGCCAGCCCCCGAGAGGCTTGCTGGGGGGGGGGCTGCCCCGGAGGAGCTCGCAGCCCAGGGACAGTGGTGACAGACAGGCATGCATGAGGGAGCAAGTGCTGTCAAGGGGGGGGACAGTGGGCGCTGGGGAAGGGAGAGGGGTTGGTTCTAGGGAGGGGGCCCCACATGGCTTCCTAGAGGCGGTGACATTTTAGACGGGACCCGAGGGATGAGAAGACGTTGGCAGGATAGAAGGGCTTTTAAAAGAACATTCTAGAGAGCCGCAGCTGCAAGCAAAGACTCAGAGGCCGGGAGGAGCCCACCGTGCCCGGGGAACAAGAACAGGGCCCTCGGGGTGGCTGGGCCTGGAGGCTGTTACGTCCCTGTGGCCAGGTCTAGGGCTCGGGAGGAGCAGAGGCCAAGAGCTCCACAGTGCTCCCGTACCCCAGGCCCACCTCCCCTGCCCTCCCTGTGTGTCCGCTCCCCTGCGGGGTCCCTGCACAGGGAGTGGTCCCTGATGAGAGGTAGGTGGGGTGAGGGAGTAGCAAAGGACCAGGCAGGCACCCAGCACGTGTGCCCACCCCCCCCCACCCCCACAGGGATCCTCACCGGCCGCTGCGTGAACTACAGCTCTGTGCTCCGGACCTGTGAGATCCAGGGCTGGTGCCCCACCGAGGTGGACACCGTGGAAATGTGAGGGCCCCCGCCCCCGCGCTCTGTTGCCAATAGGGGGAGCTCTGCACCTCTGAGCCTGCAGAGGGTCTCATGGGTACCTACTAGTATCCACTCCTGGGCTGGCAAGTGTCCTCACGATGGCACCTTTCCCCTACCTCACCTGCCACCCCCTCCCTCCAGCCCTCGGGCCTCAGAGAGGCCACGACCAGGTGCCCGATGGGAAACGTCCACCGGGAAAGGTAGTCCCTGGGGCAAAGCCCCATGTTTCTTTTCTCCTCCCTCTTCCCAAAAAGCTAAAGCCCCCTTCTTCTCCCCCACAGGCCTGTCATGATGGAGGCCGAGAATTTCACTATTTTCATCAAGAACAGCATCCGTTTCCCCCTCTTCAACTTTGAGAAGTGAGTCCCAGCCCCCTCCTTACTGCAGAAAGCCGGGCGCCACCCCCACCCCCCGCAAGCTTATTTTCAGAGGGTGAAGAATCCCGACCTCATGGTTCTCCACACTGTCTCACCCTCTCCCCGTCTCCCTGGGGCTCCTACTCCCAATCTCCCAGCTGACCTTGACCACCAAATATTAGGTGGGCTCTGGGGCCATCTCTCTGCCAGCCTCCCGCCCTGGGGCTCGGAACCCAGATGGGAGGTCAGCTGGAGGCAGGTGAGGGACAAGTTCAGCCTGGGCCTGGAACCCAGATACCTCCAAAGGTCGGGGCCCGAGGGTTTTCTTCTTTCCTCCCACATCAAGCCCAAGTGGGGGCGTCCCTTTTCCACTAGTTAGGAGTTGATGGACTCCTGCCCACGCAAGCCCTCCGTGGGCATCAGGCTTGGGCAAAGCACAACGCCAGGCACCCCGGAGGTGCTGAGAGAACTCAGGCGTGACTCCTGCCCCCTGGGACCCCCAGCCTAGGAGCTGGGGGTTATTAGATACCAACACACTCAACCCTGATTCAGAGAGAGGGGGATAGAAGCTGCATGGAAGATGCAGGATCAGAGGAGACAGAGCCCGCGAGTGTCCAAGACAGCAGGTCCCAGACCCCCCTGCCGGGGCCGGGGAAGGCTAGAGGCATCTGTGCATGCCTGTCTTCACACCAGCCCTGCTTCTCTCCTCTCGTCCTCCGCAGGGGAAACCTCCTGCCCAACCTGACAGCCGCCGACATGAAGACGTGCCGCTTCCACCCTGACAAGGCCCCCTTCTGCCCCATCTTGCGGGTGGGGGATGTGGTCAAGTTTGCAGGGCAGGATTTTGCCAAACTGGCCCGCACGGTGAGGACCTAACTAACGAAGGACTGGGGGCCGCTTTGGCAGGCGGAGGGTGGAAATACGGGGAAGACGGAGCAGCGGCCGGGCACCAGCGCCACCTAGTGGGAGCACGCCAGGCCTGCAACGGGCTCTGGACCACACGCCCGGCTCCCACCCCTGAAACCTCGGTCTCCCCTTCCCACATTCCCACTTGAGCTTAGAGCTCTGAAAAAGCCCACACAGTGGAAGGTGGGTCCCGGATGGCTGCTAAGGGACGCAAGACAAAAGCAGGATCCAGAGACCCAAAGGTCCACACCCCTGACTGGAGTACTTTGTTTACCAAGCAACCTGTGCCAAATCGCTTTCCCTCCACCTAGAGGGTGGGAAGAATCCCGCGTCTGTGCGTCACGACCCCCAGCCCCACCCTGGCAGGCGGTGGAGACAGCACTTCCTCTTACAGCCGGCCCCTTTCCACAGGGTGGAGTCCTAGGCATTAAGATCGGCTGGGTGTGTGACCTGGACAGGGCCTGGGACCAGTGCATCCCCAAATACTCCTTCACCCGGCTCGACGGCGTTTCTGAGAAGAGCAGCATCTCCCCAGGCTACAACTTCAGGTAATCCCTGATTTCCTGGGACCTCGGGAGGAGGAGGCAGGAGCTGTTTAAAGAGTCACTCCTCCAACAGCCAGGCACATCTGGAAGAAAAGGCCCCAGGCAGCCCCAAGAGGTATCGGCTCAAAATCAGGAAGGGCTTTCTAACTGTCACCCCCAGGAGACGGACAGGCCAGGTCAGCAGGCAGGGCCCGTGGCCGAGGTCTCCCACCATGTGCTGTGATTCTTTTTTTTTTTTTTAAGCAAGTTAACTTCTTTTTTTTTTTTTTAAGATTTTACTTATTTATTCGACAGAGAGAGAGAGAGATCACAAGTAGGCAGAGAGGCAGGCAGAGAGAGAGGAGGAAGCAGGCTCCCCGCTGAGCAGGGAGCCCGATGCGGGGCTCGATCCCAGGACCCTGAGATCACGACCTGAGCCGAAGGCAGAGGCTTTAACCCACTGAGTCACCCAGGCGCCCCCATGTGCTGTGATTCTGAGCCCTTCTTAGCTCAGACTCTAAAGCCATCATGTACCCAAGGAACGCCCAGGCAGCCCTTCTCCCGTACCTGCACTATCTAAGGTTTCTCAATCCACACAGCAAGGCCAATAATGGGATCAGTTTACAAGATGGAAAGTTTGTCTTTCTGTTCATAACCAGGAAGTTCCATCTGAGTCACAGGTCACAACCATAGTGATCATTAGTGCTTCCATGCCCATGCCGTTGCAACCCAGAGCTCAAGCCGGTCTTTAAATATCATCTAGTTTGCATCCCCAATGGCCTTGAGCCATAAAGAATCTCCCTTTGATTCTTTGTGAAATCATAAGAAAGAGAAGAAGCCAGGGTTAACTCTCTGAAACCAGTTGAAGCTGAGCAAACCCTTGATCTTCTCCCATCCTAATTTCCCCATCCATGAAATGACAATAGTATCATTATCTTGAGGATCCTTAGTGGCCAAGGTGTGAAAAGCTTCAGCAACCTGTTTTATTTTGCCCTTGATTTTGAAGACCTCAGAGTCTCTGGAAAGGCCCTCATTACATATAACAGTGCTATACACTAAACAGGCGACATTGACTAAATAGGCAGTGATCAAGAAAAAAAATACACGTAAGAATATGTTTCAGTTATTCATTCAAGAATTGTTACTCGAACTTCCTTTGTGATGGTGGTATTCTCCAATATAATGGCAGACATAACCAAAAAAAAATAATCATTTCACCTTTATCTTACTTTTATTTGTAGTTCTAAAGCTACATCTAAAACTACGTCCCATTACACTTTATATTTAATAGTTTAAAATATATATGTATATTCTCTGGAGAGAAGAATTTTTTAAAATTGAAAGTGCTTTCATAATCAACTCCAAACTTTAAAAAACCATAGGAAACAACACATATTTTAAAGTAGGTTAAAAATACTGTTCGGCTCCCTGGCAGAAATTGGCATATTTATTCAGTGGGTACATCACACAGAAATCAATACAAAGGATATTTGTATGGTGTCTTAAAATAGCAACATATTAATAAAATTCTCAGGATCTAAAATGCTAAGTTTTCATCTTCATAACTTCCCTGTGGCCAGCGGGAATTCTTCAATTTCCCAAATAACTTACTTGGCAGGAGAGCTTATGAAGAATGTTAACTATGATGAAGACCCCAACTACGGGTGCCACACAGTTTTAGAAGAAACTCTTTGATCTAAAGAAGCAATGGTGTGGAATTCTCCATCTCCAGTTCTCGATCTTGGCTTCGGCTGCCCCTCCACCCCGACTCCCCTTCCCGGGCACCCCACAGCCTCACCCCACACAGCAAAAGAAATGGTGGACCTGGTCCTAAACCAGATTAGGCTGTATTTGGGCAGACAGATCCGAGGATCCCTGAGCCTAACCCCCAGGGGCCCATGGGGAGCTGTCTGAGAGGTATGGACCCAGATAACTAACCCCCTCACCAAAGACCCCCAGGCCAGAGAAGGAAAGGGCAAAGCTGCTCATTTGGACCCCCCTATAGTTTAAAAGAATTTCCAGAGCATTGGCATGCGGGGCCATCTGGCAGCCAGGATGAGAAGCGGGCTCCGCCCAAACCCCCTCAGACCCTTCCCCTGGGTGCCCACCCACCACCCTCGTGTTGCCTTCAGGCTCCTGGCACCACATGGAGCCCCAAGGCTGAGCTAAGTGCCCACGTTGGGGAGGCCACAGAGAACAGAGGTCACAGCCGGGTTCGCTGCGTCTGATAATGGCAGAACTTCGGATCCCACCAATCTCCTGATCTGTGGGCACCATACTCACCACCCTGGGTGCCAAGTGTCATATGCTTCAGCACACTGCTCCTTGCCCACTCTGTGAAGCAGATGCCACCATCCCCTCTTTCCTCACAGATGAGAAAACAAAGACTTGGCGGAACGAAACAAGTCTCCCCAAGTCACACGGCCAGTAGGCGTGGGAGCCTGGACACAAACACATTTTCCTGGATGATTTCCATGCAGCCAGGAAGGCTAGGGACATTTGTATTTGTGAATCCTCAAAAAAAAAAAAAAACATGCCCATGTGGTTGATACTTTCATTGCTTAAAAAACGAAGAACCCGAGTGAGGTCCATGGAGGCTAAAGGACTAGCAGCAGCTGGAGCCACAATTCAGGGTCTGGCCTTCTGTCCCCCAAACAAATTTGTCTGCTGCTCCCTCTCTAACAGAGGCCAGAGTTTTTCCAACGTGCTACTGTTGCCATTTGCTCTGGAGGAAATGCAGTCATTCAGCCAAGAGTCAGCCTTGTTTTAATCTGCACATTCAGGCAAGAGGCAGCTAGAGATTCTCATTTCCATCACTAATTACTTCTGCAGCTCCTTTCCAAATGCCCCCTCCCCCACACACACACACACTTCTTGCAGCTCTTTGCCTGTAGGATCAGAGATTTAGAGAATTTGCTGCCACTTAGGACCTCTGGGGCACCCCTAGGCTGAGGTGGCCGTTTCACCGATGAGGAAGCAGAAAGTTCAGAGGGGAAGTGACTTGCCCAAGGTTCCAAGGGCATCCTAAGGAGCCCTCGAGGTCATTTGTCCCAGCTCTAGCTACGTCAGTCTCGCTGTGACATGGCCCTAGACATGGGGCCGCTTCACAAGATGGCCTGTCCCTCCCCGACAGCTCTAGCGATTGGAAAGGTGACCTTGTGTTGAGCCAGAATGTGTCTCCCTTCGACTTCCACCCAGGTTACCTGGTGCGGACCGTCTAAATCAATCTTTGTGTGATCTCCTGAAGTTGCCATCTGTCCCTCCCTGAAACTTGGTGAAAACGTTTTGTTTTTACTCCTCTGTCTACTCCATACGGCTAACCTCTCCGGGAGCCACTTTAATTTGGTGCTTTTATGAAGCCTCTTTCCAAGCCCGTTGAGAGTATGGCATGGGTGGATCCATCGGATTAGTAGTGGGCAAAGGAGAGTATTTCTGAAAAATAAGAACTAGCGAGAGTTACCGGGGACCGCAGCAGCAGGGGGTGCAGACAAGGGCCGGGTGGTCGCCTCCTCACAGGGGGACCCTCCATTCGCTGCAGCGGGATTTTAACCAGGGACCTACCTCCCCGAAGGCACTGGGAGCAGACAGTGGTGCGTGTGAATGCAAGCATTGTGTCTTTGAGCGAGTGGGTGTGTTTGTTACAGGATGAGTGTGAGTCTGTGGGTGAGTGTGTAAGGGTGGCGTGTGCCTGAGCGGGGAGTGTGTGTGTGTGTGTGTGTGTGTGTGTGTGTGTGTGTGTCAGTGAATGTATTCCAGAGCGTGTCAGTGTATGGGCAGAGATGGTACAAAGACAGATTAAAAATACTGTTGCAGTCAGGGTCCCAGCAGGAAACAGATGGCACATGCAGACTGGGTAATGTGAGGAGAGTTTAATAAAGGGACTGTTTCAAAGGTGTGGGCAGGGTGTAGGGAAACCACGAAGGATAGCGCCGGGCCTGGGACCAGCAACGGGACACCGGTGACTGCCCAGGTCTGAAGCACCGAGGGCAGGAAGCAGTTCATGGAAGCTGGAGACAGGGCTGTGGGGACAGGAGCTGTGACTCAGCCACGCCAGTGGCAGAGGCTGCCCTGGGCAGGCTGGGGAAGGAGCCCGGACCAGGGGTTCCCTTCATGAACACTTGGAGGTGTCCTAACCCTTCTGTCCCCCAGGTGAACTCATGGACCAAATGCCCAGTAAGATGCATATGTATCCATACACATGAGCAGTTTTGCAGGCATTTTCTTTGTAAACAAAAAACAAAAAACCTTATGTCTAAGAATAAGATATAAATACATCCGCGGAGTAATAAATCCAAGCGATCCTGATGCACAGGAGTGATGATATGAGACTCTCTCTCCTTCCTCCAGTCTTTCTCCCCTTGTAGGAAGTTAACGTCTTGGACAGTTCGGCGGGCTTCCCTCCACAGCTTTTCCTCTGTGTTTATGAGGCATAAAACTCCGAGGCTCTGATGATCTTTAAATGCCCATCCCCAGACCTCAGATCAAGAGCTCCTAGAGTTAGGTTTGCAAAGCCTTTTCGTGCCTGTTTTGACACGCCCCGTAGTGGGCTCGGAAAGACAGAGGCTTCCTCAGGATTATACGGCTTAAGTAAGAGGGACACCGGGACTCAAACCCAGGGACGCGATCGATCTGCCGCCGCTGCTTCCGGCACACCTTCCACCGTCACATCGCTCGCACACCAAGGAGCGAGCGGGAGAGACAGGCCCAGCCGTGACATCGCGAAGGATGGGACAGAAGCAAAACGGTGCGTTGATCAATGTTGGATCCGTGTTTCTCCTCTGAGCGCTCCTAACGAAGGCGTTTTGCTACGAAAAGGCAAGGCAGCTTTGGATTTCCTGTCTTGGTGTCTGGGACAAAAAACACTCGTTCAGCTGCTAGATGTTCCTCATGCTGGAGGTGTTTCTAGTGATGGTTTCGTGTTGGAAATGTACCCACAGCAGCTTTCCTGGAGCTCGGGAATTTGGCGTCTTCTCTGTTTCCATGCAGAAACGTGCAGATCAGCAAGATCTTAGGCCAATTGACAGAGACAGAATCGAAAGCGCGCCCTTGGCTTTGAGTATTCTTTCTGCAATCTGGATTTTTCTCCTTCCAAAACCCATAGAATATGTGTTTTAAAAAGCAGCCATTTTCCATCATCTCCACAGAGATGCCCGAAAGCCCCCCCAGTGGGGGTAGATTTTGCCTGCCTTCACCATGATCCGTTTTCCTCCTTGTTTAGATTCGAGTGAGGGGGGAGGCCATCAGAGCCATCCTGGATTTAGACAGCCTTTTATAATTTTCATGTCTAGCCTGGCCTCAGAACAACCAACTCTACAGTAGGAAACAGCGGCTAACCCTCTCCGAGCACTTTCCGGTGAGCCAGAGACTTAAAGGAGGTGCTCTTTGTGGGTTATCTCATCGACTCCGAAGAAAGAGAATTTTATAGCTAGAAACCTAACACACAGAGGTTTCGTTATCTGCCCAAGACCACACAGCGAATACTGCTGGTCTGGATTTCAAATTCCCACAGCTTCCAGAGCCTGTGTTGGTAACCACGAGTATCCTATAGGACCTGTATGGTTATCCCCATTTTACGGACAAGGAAACCGAGGCCAAAAAGGGTACTGCCAGGAACACACAGCTAGCCACCTGGCTCTCAGGTACCTCTTCCAGCTCCATGTCCGTTGATCCTTCCCTGCCTCATTCAAAATGAACTAATAGGAATATGTATAAAAAGACCAAACACCAATCATTGCCTAAACGTCCACCCCTGGGGCTGATGAGGTTCCCAGAACATGGGTAAGTAAATATAGCTCGGGGTCTTCTCTAAGGGAAGCAGTCCCAGCCAGCTCCAAGGATGTGCCCCACCCTCACACAGCGAGTCTGCCAGCAGATATTTTCCTATCAGGATAAAATCAACTGTAAAAGTATATTTCAGCTGGCAAAATCCCTTCTCACCAGGCAAAAGCTTCTCGGAGAACACCACTTCCTTCACTCAGACACTCAAATTCCAGGCCCAAGTTTTCCCTCGCAAGTCCAACCCGGATCCCGCAAGTTTGTTGCTATTTTTCCTGTAACAGTTACGTGTCCCTGCTTTAGGAAGGAATTTCCATCACTCTACGGGATCGTTTCTAAACAGATGTCTGAGAGCTTCCAAGGGAGTCGTACATTGTGATGAAAACCTTCCCCATTCAGCAGACGTTTATCGACTGCTGACTACTGCAAATGTCAGCCCAGCGTGGAGAAGCGTTCCTGCCGCCCAGAGCCACCCAAGGCCGAAACTGGGCTGCTTCGACAGGCAGCAAGTTTCCTCTCTCCGGGGGGGTCCAGGCAGCGGCCGCAAACCTTTGTGGCTAACGAGGGGAGGGCTCTGAAGACCCCTTCCGATTCCAGTTCCGTCAGGCTTTGTGGCTGATACAAACACGAACGAGAGCAGTTCCTATGATCACATGGAAATGATAAACCTGAACCCAAGGAACAAAGTATTTATATGAAAAATATTTTGTGCTGACGTAAGCTGAGAATAATTAGTTATTCATCATAAGATGAAGCAAAGGTGAAGCAGAGAGAGCCCAGGCTCCAAATGCTCAGTGTGATTTTCAGCAAGTCTCAGGCCCTCTGGGGGCCTCGGTTTCCTCTTCTGTGAAATGGGCTGTTTCGAGGTGATAAGGTCCCTTCAAGCTCTGAAAGTCCGAATGAGGGCGCGCGGGTGTCTGGGGAAGGCCCTGGCAACGGGCCACTGAAGCTTGCATTATTATTTATAGACCTGTCACGTCGGAACGTAGCTTCCACACTGCCTGGTGCAAGCATGTCTGACAAGTGATTTATTATGGTAATTGATGTTTGTACGTACTCATTCTTTATCTGTTGCTGCTCATGGCATGAGGGATCACATGTACACACACACGCACACACACACACGTGTCTGAGCCCTGTCAGGCCTCAGCTTGTTGGATTCGGGGCTCTATGGGGCTTGTCCTGTCTGGTCTCAGCACAGGTGTCTCTGGGAGGGTCCCCTGGGAATGCCCTCTCCCCGGGGGTTGTAAAGACACTCACCCAACAAGGGGGCTGATACACTCAGCCTGACAGACTGGGAAGCAGTCCCCACCCCCAGCCCCGCAGCCCCAGCCGGAGGAACGGGAGCCCGGCTGAGAGCCGGGGTCCCTGACAACCGCCGCAGTGGGCCGCATACCCACCCTCTTCCCGCCCTTTGGCCCCTCTGGCACCCCATTTCCCAAAGCCCCGCATTAACCAGAGAGGAAGGGAGGCGAGCCAGCGGTGGAGAGTGGTGGGCACACCAGGTGCTATCCGCCTTGCTTCCACCGCTGCCCACAGCTGGGCCTGTCAGAGACACTCCAGCCCTGCCTGGCGCCCCCTGCTCCCCCCGGGGCTGCCTGCCCCCTCCCGGGCTCAGTGGCGCAGGCAGTGGGCACCCTTCTTCCCCCCACGGCGCATCCGCACCTCCCCGGGCATCCCCTCCTCGGCAGCTCAGGTGTTTTCCCAGGCACCACCTTCACTGGCGCCTGCTCCCCGAGGCCGCCCTCCAGTCTCCTCCTGGCTCGTCTCTCAGGGAGCGGCAGGGGTGGGCATTGGCATTCAGATGCCCGCTGTGTCGCTGGCAGGCCTGCAGCCACCGGCCAGGCTTCTCTCCAGCCCGATGAGCTCCAGGTGATGGGCCCCGAAAACTCTGCTCCACGGCCAGCAGCTCACGGAATCCTCCGTCACAAGCCCGCCGCTCTCCCAGTACCCCCGTTTCACATCTGGGGAGACTGAGGCTCAGGGAGCCGAAGGACTTTCCCTCAGCCTAGGTAAGCTAATTCGGAGCCACAGTTCAAGCCCAGGACCGTCTCATTCCAAAGCCCCTCCACCGGCAGCTGCACCGCCGAGGGTCGTTGTGAGGCCCGAATGAAGGAACAGGTGTGTGAACCTCCAGCCTGGCGCTCAGCAGGAGCAATCGCTGCACACAGATTATGTCTCCACTGGGCCCACCCCATTTCCCCTCCACGGAGGCCCGTTCGCACCCAGCCACCTGCCCGATCTAAATGCTTCCTACCTGGGAGAGAAGCAGCCTGATGCGTCCACCTTACACTGGCTCCACCTGAAGAACGGGACAATTTGGAGAAGCCGCGTCGGGAGGAGGAAACCCGGAGGCCAACGTTGCTCAACTCAGCCTGGGAGGTGTCAGGAATCCACTGCTGCCTTCGGAAAGCGGTTACCCTCCCGTTACTGCCCCAGGGAGGCCCTGGGGCAAAGGCAGGGAGACCCAGCCCACAGTCAGTGGTGTGCTGCAGGTCCGGACGGAGAGGCCGGGGCCCAACAGAGGCAGGAAAGGTAACGCAGAAGGTTTCACGGCCTCCACCTGACGCTGATAAAGGGCTCTGGAGACAAAGGAAACAGGCAAAGGAAACACCTGACTCACCGTGTTTGCCCACTTTCGTGGCGTAAATACACCCCCCTTGTCAATTTCAAGCTACAGGCGTGAAGCTGCAGAATGTGGAACTGGGAAGAGATGCTGGCAGTGGCTCTGCCGGCCGGAGCAGGTTGGCCCGGCCATGTCCACCCATCCCTGTCCTCCAGGCCACCAAGCTCCCGCAGCTTCTCCAGGGACACCATGTCCTTTCCCAGGAGAGGCCTCGCGGCTCCTGCAGCCAGGAAAGCGGCCCCCACCTCTGGCCTCCGCACCTTTCAACCCTCCATCCCTCAGGCCTCAGCTCCAACGGCACTTTACAGGAAGCCTTCCTTGACTCACAGCCTAGGTCAGATTGTCTTCACTAAATATGCTCTTCGAATGGTGCTCTCTCCTCTCCGGCCTGTGCGTCAGATTTTAACTATTTATGGGAGTGTGTGGTTATTAGTATTTCTCTTAGATGAGAACAGAGCTTGCAGGGGTCAGCAGGGCCTAGCACAGTGCCTGGCGTAGGGTACACATAGGATAGGTGTGCTCTGAATCCCTGCTGGGCCCTGGTGGAAGAATAGGAGACTGCAAGGCAGGAAAGGAAGGAGAGGGGAACAGCATGGGCATAGGCAAGAAGTCTGTGTCTATGGGGTGTGTTCAGGAAACCCAAGAAAGCAGGTGGTGTGGTGCGGCTGGCGCTTCCTTGCCAAGAGGCGAGGAAGGTGGACTGGGCCAGGCTGGGTGTTGGTGGTGACGTCCTCACCGACCACATTTCCCAGCCTAGAAAACCAAAGCCGGAGAGGCAGGAATCAGGGGATTTGGGAGAAATCAGGGCTGGCCAGGGCGTCGCTCTGCCCATGCCCTTTTCAGAGGAGGAGGCTGGGGATCCTTCTTCCCACACTCCGTGGCTCTAATGCTCTCCCCCCAGCCGATGATGCTGGGCGTCAAGACCTGCCTGGCTGATGCAGAAGGGCCCCCAGCTGGAGAACCGAAAGGTCAGCCACGACCTAACAGGAATCAGGCAACAAAAGAACAGTCTAGAATGCTGGCTTACAGTGTGAACTCTGGCACTGGCCTGCCTGAATTTGAATCCCAGTTTCGGTCACTGACTGTTGGGTTTGCAGACCTTAGACAAATTGCTTACTCGGTGCAATCCTGGTTCCTCATCTGCAGAATGGGAGGAACAACAGAATTCAACTCCGTGGGGCTGAGTCTTAAAAGAGATGGTAAGTGTAAAGCACTTGGTGCAGTGCTGGGCACATAGTAGGTGCTCAGTGTGCGCGCCAAGAGGCAGGAGAGTGTAGTAGCTAAGGTAAATGTAGACATTATTTCATTTATTGTGATCCTAGGAAAAGAAAGAAAAGGGACTAGCTTTAGGGACTTCCTATGTGTGAACGTTATCTCATCCACCCTCCCCATGGCTCTTTCTACTCTCTAGTCTCTATTCTATTCTTTCTATTCTCACTGCTTGGTTGAGGTAGAAAGCTGGGAGAGGCTTTGCTGGTCCAGGGTGGAAAAACTAATTAAAGGTAACAGAACCACACCCAGACCTCCAAGACTCTTGGAGGAAATAATCCTAGGAATGTGGCATCATTGGGATTTGCCCTCTCTGTCACTCATCTTGAAAAACTCCCCAGTTTTAACTCGCTCTTCATCCTTTGGTAGAGAACTTCTCTCTGAACCCCAGGTTTCTCAGCTGGAAGATCAGGGGTGTTTGGAACAGTCAGGGTAAATATTGCTAGCTGCTGTAACAAAAACCCCCTCAGCTCAGAGGCTTCACCCAAATGTCTGTGTGGCTGGTGGAGGTGGGGCGCTAGGGAGCCGGGCTCCTGTCACCTAGGGCCTGAGTTCACCCTTAGCTCCTGAGCAAGTGGCCATGAGGACAGGGAGCAGGAACGAGGCACACGGCTCTGACACACCTCCACCCTCAAGTGACAGACCTCTCTTGCATTCACACTGCGCTGGCAAGAACTAGTCAAGGGCCCCACCTAGCTCACTGCAAGGGTGTGGGCAGTGAAGTCCAGCCGTGTGCCAAGACAGAAGATAACCCAGACCCAGAGCCACAGGGCTGGGCCAGATTCCGTGACCCTCACGGGCCACCCTTGACTCCTGGGCCTGTCCTTCCTGCAGCCGGGGCCTTCTCTCCCCAGTGCTGTTCTTCCTCCTCCCTCCTCCCTCCTCCCTCCTCTCCCAGGAGGAGAACCAGTCTCTGCCAAGTCTCCTCTGAGGGTGGCGGTTGGTGAGATAATGATCTTATCATACTTATTGCCTCTTGGAAGGCAGGTGCTGGAGAAAAACCAAGTCCGCTTTGGTTTTCTCCCTGTTCCTTCACATTTCTTCCCAAGATAAATTTAGCCAGCCTTCGCTTTGAACACAGGGCCCGGGGTGCTGACTTCTTGTTCTCTGTGTCGATGTGAGAGCATTTTTCACGGCTGCAGCCTCAGGCCAAATGCAGCCCTTCAGGAGCATAGTCCGAGCCTCTGCCCTGCCCCAAACACCTGTGACCCTCCCCTGCCACCCCTACTCGGTCCCGAGGACATCAGGTGCCACATCTCCCGGACGGGGAACCTGAGTTCTCCGATGATGTGAACAGAACACAGAATACAGAAGGGCTTTGAGATCTGGCTCCTTTCTGACCACCCAGAGCTCAGAGGCAGCACGTTCAGGGTTAAGAGCAGAGCCTGGGATCCCACTCGGGCAAGTTACCTTCTCCTCCGTCTCCCCTTCTGTAAAACGGGTCCTCCTGCTGGTACAGCCCGACCCACTCCATTCTGCCTTGGTCTGGGATGCCCTCTGCTGCCACCGCCCAGACCATAACTTAGCACATCTTTAAAGTTGGCCCAGCCCCTCCCCCTCTCTCCTTGTCCTCCAGGTCTTTGCTTCTGTGGCTTAGGTAGTGGGGCTTCCTTCCATCTTCTTCCTGGGTCCACTCCCATTTTTACTCCAGGTCTCAGTCTCAAGAAAGTCATCCTGTCTCCCCTGCCTCCCTGCCTCCTTCTTTGGCTGCAAAGGACACAGCTTCCCAGGTCAGGCTCCCCACGGGGACTTTCCCTCACTGACTAGCTTTCAGCCTTACTTTTCGGCCTGGGACAACAGGTGCACCATGTGGGCACACACGCTCCAGCCATGCCCAGGCCCAGACAGGCATGCAAACACGCAGCCCAGACTCCCTCCTGACCTTATTAAACTCTTCTTCCGTTCCAGCCCTCTGATGGCCTGTGGATGCCTCCCACTGCTAAGTCCCCGGGAACCAGAGGGCAGAGAGCCCAGTGGAGGCAGGGTCTGCAGACCAGGCTCCCAGGCCTTGCGGAGAAGGGCAGGCAGAGAACGGGTGTGGAGGGTGTGGAGGGACAGGCAGGAGGTCCAACCCCGGGATCACGACAGGGCCCATCTCCAGGGGTGGGTCTCGGTGTTTGCCCTCTCACTAACAGACCCACGGCGGGGGTGGGGGGGCCATGAGCACCCCATGTCATAGACACAAACAGTGCAACTGTTCTGAGTCATGTAAAAGACCACATAGCCAGCAAGGGGCGGAACCAGGATTTAGACTCTTTTCTGCCTAGCTGCAGAGTTCTGCTCAGCCAGAGCAGACAGTAGCTGACATTGTATGAGTTTCAGTGACTCTTCCCCAAAATGATCTTGCTCCCTGCCTGTGATCCCTCTGCTGTCTGTGCCCTTGGGCTGAGCATTTCCCTCTCCCTGCCCTGCGGGCCTGAATGCAAATAGCCCTGGAAGGGGCGTCACACGGTCATGGTCACAGCTGCCAGGAGGAGTTCCGCAGACTCCTCTCTCCTGTGGGAGAGGCCCGGGAATCACTGAAGGGGAGACAGTCGACACCAAGTAAGACCCATGCCAACCCCACAGAGTTATGGGGCTTTCTGAGCCCCTTCACCCCATCATCTCACTTAACCCTCGCGGTGCTCCTAGGATCCTGGCGTCAGGAGCCCATGTCACGGCTGCCGGTCCATGGTAGTCACAAGAAATTACACTTTGCTGATTCTAGAGTTTTGCCTACAATGGGCAGGGCCGTAGGAGGGCATGCACTGGCTTTAGACAGATGCAATTCACATGCTTAGTGCCTGCGAAGCCACAGGCAGTCCCTTTACCACCGTGGGCATCCTCACAGTGAGGTGCTCCTGCCCCCATTTTGAAGGTGATCATTCCTATCTGTCATCCTCCCACCCCTCACAGTTCCTGGCACCCAGCAGCCCAGGCAGAGAAGGCACAGAAGCTATAGTCTTGGGCAACTCTAGCATTGACTGTCAGCCAACTAGGGGAACCTGAACAAGTCTCTTAACCTCCTCAGATCCTCGCTTGAAAAATAGAGCAGTCACATCCTTATCCCGCAGGGCTTTTTAAAACCACTCTATAAATGTATTTCTTCAGCAATAATAATAGCCAACAGCAGCGAATGTTCCCTGGGTGCTTACTGTGTTCCAGGCACTGTTCTAGACCCCTGGTGTGTGTGCTTTCACTCAATTCTCACAGCACCCCTGCGAAGCAGGACTTCTGTATTATTCCCAATAATAAAAGCAGAAATTGAATCTCAGAGAAGTTAAGTAACTGGCCCAAGGTTGCATAGCTGTTAAGTGGCAGAGCCAGGCTTTGAGCCCAAGTAGGCTGAGAAGCCTATGGGGAGGGGAACATCTGCAGTGAGTTAGGCCCAGGGATACCCAAACAAGTAAAACCGAAGAAGCTTGGAGTCCAGCAAGACTCAGACTTTTGCACACATCAGAATCATCTAGAGAAATTACTTAAAAGGCAGAGTCCTAGGCCCCAATCCCAGAGATGCGGGTTCCCCGGGTTCACAGTGGGGCTGGGAAGCTGCCTTGGTAACAAGGCCCCAGGATGACGTCTGTGCAGAGGGTCAGCTAAGCACACGGGGAGGACTGTGGCTGGTCTCCACAAACCATTGGTGAGATGCTCAGTAAGTGAAAGTTGTAGGCTCTAGAGGACCCGGAAGCTTCAGGTAGGAGGCCCAGTGGGACCCACCTTCCACCTCTGGTTTCCAGGTTCGCCAAGTACTACAAGATGGAGAATGGCAGTGAGTACCGCACACTCTTGAAGGCTTTTGGCATCCGCTTTGACGTGCTGGTGTACGGGAATGTGAGTCCTTGGGCCGGGCAGATGCGGGGAGGACAGGGGAGGAAACGCAGACCAGTCGTGGGCCCTCAAGAGCCTCCTCCCAGGGGGCAAGGTCCTGCCACTGACCAGCTCTGAGAGCCTCAGTGAGTCACATCTCTAGTCTCTTCACCTATAAGGTCAAGGGCTGGGGCCTCCTGGTCTACCAAGAACGCTCTGCTCCACGGTCTCTCTGGCTGTGAGTCCGCCTTCAGCCTCAAGCCTCAGGACCTCGTGCTGGACTCTCTGCCCACCTGCCTTGGTCTTTCTGCTTGCAGGCCGGCAAGTTTAACATCATCCCTACCATCATCAGCTCCGTGGCAGCCTTCACCTCCGTGGGAGTGGTGAGTTCGGTCCCTCCAGCCTCAGACAGGAGCCCAGTCAAGGTGGGGCCCCAGCTGGGGGTTGGGATGGGGGAGTGGCCCAGGTAAGCCCTGCTTCTGCCTAGAATGGAAAGCCCGACCTCTGGCCAGATGCCTCCCTCTCCCTCACGGCCACCTGCTGGAACACGTGCAGCCACAGAGAGCTCATTACCCCCGCAGCGGCCTCCCTGACCTGGTACAGAGTTCCTGCTCCCCCACCATGGGGTGAGGGAGGAGACCATGGGGTGTGGAACCCCCCAGGGTTCCACAGACCGAAGGAACTGAACCCTGCTCCCCGGGACTTCTATCCCCTCACCCTCTGCTTCTCCCACCAAGTCCTCTCTCTGCATCTTGGTCTGCAGTCACTGCCAAGAGTGGGAGACGTGGGTGATGAAGGCATTCTGCAAAGCCCCTGGACGTTTTTCCAAGCGGAAACATCAGTCAGGTGTCTGCGGAGGACTCCCCCCGACCCCGGGCTGCTGTCTGCCCCCCGGGTGTCTGCGGAGGACTCCCCCCGACCCCTGGGCTGCTGTCTGCCCAGGGGGCAGTCCTCCCCACTGCCCAGCCGCTCAGCGGCCGCTGGAGCCTGCTGCTTCCTGCCACACTGAGCCCGCCCCGCCTCTTCTCCTCCAGGGCACGGTCCTCTGTGACATCATCCTGCTCAACTTCCTCAAGGGGGCGGAGCAGTACAAGGCCAAGAAGTTTGAGGAGGTGAGCTGGAGGGGAGAGCCGAGGGGCACGAGAGGGCAGGGACTCGCTGGGCCGTGCTAGACCCCAGGGACTCTCAGTGGCTCCCCCTTTGGGGGGCTTCTTAAGGGGGTTCGTGGGGCCTCAGTGCAAATTGGGGGTCCAAAAGAGGGGGATTTGGCCAGGAATGGGCTCTGGGGGGGCTCTGGGGGTCATCACGGCTGACACCCCCACCCGCTCACTGTCCCCTCTCCATTTCCGGGCCAGGACAAATCCTGCGGTGGGTTAGCTCAGATTTCTGTCGGCCCATGAGGTTCATGGAAGGACTGTTGGGATCACACAGACTTGCTGGGGTTCCTTGGTAATGACGCCCTGAGCCTCCACCGCTGCGCCTGCCAAGCGGAGTCCCATAGGGGGTTTGCCCACAGTTAGAGCTGGATAATGCCAGCCCTTCTACCTGCAGGTGGACGAGACAACACTGAAGGTCACTGCCTCGGCCAACCCAGTGTACCCCAGCGACCAGACCACCGAGGAGAAGCAGTCCACAGATTCGGGGGCCTATTCCATCGGCCACTGAGGCCGCTGCCAGGGCCTCGAGCTCACCCTAGGGCTCCAGGCCTCCCGATAGGGCCCCCCACCCAGGCGAGGGGGGATGGGGAGGGGCGGAGCTTTCATTTCTGCGGCTCACGCCACGAAGCCACACCAGACCCAGGCGTCTGGGCCTCCCAGTGCTCTGGCAGACAGGTAGTACCCCCTGCTAGGACCCCCGTCCCCCTTCACCACTTGCCTTGCCCCCGTCTGCTTCCCAGAACCCACAGGGCAGCAGCTCCTGAGTTGTTCCCCTTCTGAAGAGTAGAGACCGTAATAGTCATAGCAAGTGGCCTCAAGGCACTGCCAAAGGCGGGGCAGCGTCCCACACATTATCTATAATGTAATCCTATGAGGTAGATATTAGTTTCCCTGTTTTGAAGATAAACTGAGGCTCCGAGAGACTGAGTCATTTGCCCACGGCCACACAGCCAAGAAGCGGGAGCACTGGGATTTGAACCCAGATCTAACTCCATCACCCACACCCCACAGGAGAAGGGTGAGCTCCCGGGGGTGTCCGCCCCTGCGGCTTCAGCCTTCCCCACGGTGACCCGGATTAGGTTCCACTTAATCACAAGTAAGCCCCATGCTTTCAACAGGAACTCAGGCCCCATTTTGGGGGAGACCCGTTAGGCAGTGATGCGGGTCTCTCTCTCTGACTCGGTGGATCCCCAATTCAGAAGGAAAGAGGAGGCATGACTTAGCTCCGTCCCCAGCCAGGGAAGGGCCATCCTGTTCTCTCTCTGGGACCCCCACATGCTCGCACACATCTGCCCCCGCCCCACGGTGGAGTTAGGCCACCCCTCGGGGGGGTGGGGCGTGATTCCCAGACCCGGGCCCACGTCTCAGCGGGCTGTGCTCCTTCCCGACGCGGGTGAACAGGGTCCTAACTGGTGGTCTGCCTTCAAATGCTAGAACGCCTCTTGTCCCCCTCTCCTGTTTCCAGATGAGCAGACTGAGGCCAGAGAGGGGAAATGACTGGGGTCACACAGTGAGTGGCCAAACGAGAACCCAGGCGTCCTGGCGAGAACAAGGAGCCAGAGAGGCTGCCGTGGGCACACTGAGTCCGCTCACACCTCTGTGAGCCTGGCGTCCCCTCCCCTGTCTGGGCTCCCCCCGCCCCTGCCACCACCGCGAGAGGCCCGGGAATCTCCCCGGAGCGCAGCTCAGGTGCAGACCCAGGTCTTCGGGAGCCGAAGCACATACAGTTCACAGCATCTTTTCAAAATAATACAAAATTAGGTATTAGAAGGGGCTCGTGCATGAGGGCGGCCCTGAAGGACGAGTTGCCTTAGCCCCACAGTCCATCACCTCTGGAAAAGTTGGAGTGTAGGCACGACCCTGTGGTCTGAGCTGCAAGGAGCTTGCCTGTAGATGGGAGGGCCTGTCCCTCTACAGAAGGTGCAGGGAGATGGGGGGGGGCAGGGGCAGCTTTGGGAGTCATTCGGAAGGGATGAGTTTGGGAGCAGTGGGCACTTGCAAAGGCCTGACCCCAGTGATTCCCCCCTCCAGGGCAGAAGGGGTAAGATTCCGTGGCAGGAGGCCCATCACCCCTTCCTCTGCTCGGCCTTCACCCACACCTCACCCTCGGGCTGGTGGGACCACCCCTCCCCAGGTGGCCTCGGGCATCAGGCAGTGTCCAGAGATCTGACCAGCAGAGACATCAGTGCAGGCCGCGTTCTGCACCCTGGACACCCACAGGCATCCCAGCAGGGGCCGTAGGGATGTTCCCTGCAGAGGAGACCCAGGCAGCCGTGTCCTCCCCCTCCGGACGGGTGGTCCTCCCGCGGGCACAGCAGCCACTCCTCCTGGCCTGCCAACCAGTGTGTGAACTCGGGACAGCGAGCCTGCCGTGCGAGCCTTGGGGACCTGAGCCACAGCGTCCGGGCACTAGATTGACGGCTGTCGTCTGTAGTTGTGACAGCTGCTGGCTGGGTCCTGCCGCATCGTGGCGGACTCGGCACAGCCACCAACATGACCACACGCCAGCCCTGCCGGGGTTGCTGTGGCTTGTCACCGATCCTACTGGTTGGAAAAAGAGATCTGGAATCCGTGGAAGTTTGAACTGGAGCCCATACTCAGCCCTAGCCATGCGTTGTGTCTGTAATCACTCAGCATAAAAGCTCACGTTAGAGATAACTCACCACGGCTGAGCATCGGGTGGGGTGCATGACGTGGGTCATCGACCGTGACCCTCCTTTTATAGAAGGGGGACTGAGGCTTGGTAAGGGGAGGAGACCGAGCCGGCAGAGCTGGGCCTCCAGCCCTGAGCTTTACGGCTCCAGAGTCTACGATCTTGACTTCTGGGCCACCGCTGCCTGAGAAAAACCAGGACACCCATGCGCCCCTTCTTTTCTGCACGTGTTGGGCTAAACAAGGCGTCTAGGCTGCAGAAATCTCAAGGTTTCGTATCACAGAGTGGGTCAGACAGCGCCCTCCCTCCACCTGGTGCCTGTGCCATCTGAGACACACAGAGGCCAGGTCACGGGGCGGGGCAAACGGGACGGAGGCTCGCGGACCCCGGAAAGGTCAGGCCCCGAAGAGCTTATAGCACCTCCAACCCCACGGCACTGGCCAGGCTGCAGCCGCAAGGAAGACTGGGAGACCGTCCCCCTGGGTCCTCGGGAAGAGGAAACGGTGCACACAGCACCCTCCTTCACATTATCGCCCCTTCCCTACAACCCCTCCCCAGCCCACGGCCAGTGACAGTTACACACACCCTTCCTTGTGTGTCCTTCTCACAAAACCTTGCTCTCCACCAGTGACCCATCACCCTCCCAGAGGTCTGAATAGAGAACACCCTCCAGAGTTTCTTCTCGGGAGAGTATTCGCCTTTTAATCAAGGGCTATTCAAGATTGAAAGGCCCTAAATAGCCAAAGATATAAATGCGTAATGGTTGAAGTTCAGGCCCAGTGACTGACAGTGCTGGGCATTTGAGAGCTTATCTCCCCTGCCCGGCTCCATTCCACTCCCTCCCTCTATCTCTTGTGTTGCTGGCGAGATACTAGGCTGCTGCAGTTGGCTACAGCGCATTCCCCATCCCGGAGATAAGGGGAGGCTGATAAAGGCCAAAATCCTCTCCAGAGCTCCCTCTGCAGACTTTCCCTTACCGACCCTCCTCCCCCTGCCCACAGCCAATTCCACTGTTCCTTTAGAAGCAGAGCAGCAAGAATCAACTTGTTCAAGCAGGCAAGGAAGGGGCGGGGTGGGAGGGTCTGACCCCCAGGCAGCCCCCTTTCTTTGTCCCTGGGAAGACGAACAAGTTGTGATTAGGAGCCTCCCGGGCCCAGCCTTGGTGACAGTCACTGCAATGCCCATGCCTGTCACCCTGCTGCCAGGGGCCTGCTCATGTTCAGGGGACTTGTCTCTTACTTTTTCACCACCTCCTTCCCCTGGGCGTCCCCCCTTCCTGTCCTGTTCCATTGACTCTGGCCTCTTTAGCAGCAAAGCCCATCTGAGAATACTGTTCTTTTTGTTCCTGAAACTCTGCATCCCATCACGTCCTGGACAGATAGACACAGGCACACACAGACATAGACCCGTACACATGTATGCCACACATGCACGGATGCACACTCACAAGCCTCCTGGCACACACACACACAGACACCCGCAGATCCAGGTAGGTGCGGGGGCAAAGCTGTACAGACATACACAACATCCAGGTGTACCCATCAACACGCAGAGGTGTTTAAGGTGTGCTCGGTTCGCAGAGACACGCTGACTCGTGGAGTTAGGCATATTTATAAATATAGACTCACATGTGCAGAGATAGACGCAGCATACGAGGATCGACTCTTGCACACACCGCGATGCACATACGCCCATGCAGGTGTGCACTCACAAACACACGTGTGCACTCTCCCTGCTCCCCGTGTAGAGCTACACACTCGGGAAGTATGTAAGTATATCATCTAGCTAGCTAGCCCTGTGCCCCAATCTCTCTCTCTCTCTCTGCATCCCCGCCCCCCCTCCCCGCCCCAGCAACCCAGGGCTCTCTGCCCTCCGAAGACCCAGGCTCAGGTTGGAGCTTCCTGCTTCTCAACCCCAGCATCCTGCCTGGAACAAAGAGCGGCAGCAGTGTTCTCCGTCCTCGTCCTCGGGGACAGGAGGTGAGGGAAAGGGCTCTAGAATAGGGATGGGAGCCACACTTCCACCTGATGCTGTAATTTTTGCCCCAAGGCCCTCCTGGTGGAGGCAGCTCCCGTCTGAGAATGTGTATTCTCTAGTCGGCTGGGGATGGGGGAGAGGGAGAAAGGATGGGTGGGGGACACCCCTCGGAATGGAGCGGAGGGGAGGACTTTGAACTCAGCCACAGGTGGCTGGGAGGAGAGAAAACGGGGGCCAGTATCGGAGAGGCCAGGAAGACCCAGGGCTAGACGAGCCAGCTAACGGAGACTTCCTCCCTCCCACGTGGTTCCCCAGGTGGGGTCTCGCCACACCCCACTGAATTGCTACACACAGCAATTCTTGACTGGGCACAGTCCCCTCCACGCTGGAAAGCCATCCCACTCCCCCCGCCATCCTGCACCCCATACGGGAGCCAAACAAAGCAGGGGGGCCAGTGTCCCACCCCGCACCCATGAGGCGGCCCCCCAGCACCCGGAGGAGCCAGCGGAAGCAGAGGAGGCTGGGCAGGGAAGGGCCGCGGGGAGCTCACCAGCCCACCGGGTGCCTGGCTGCTCCAGCTGAGCTTCCTGGCCCGGCCCAAGGCTCCGCTGGCAGTCTTCCAATGTGTGAAATAATGAGACGGAGTCGGGAAATGCTGTGGGAAGTCTGGGTTTATGGCCAGGAGAGGCTGGGGGACAGAGCCTGGAGGGGTCCGGGGACTGCCGGGGCGGGGGGCGGTGCGAAGGGAGGGGGCTCCGAGGCAGGGGCTCCATGCCTCGGGCTTAGAAGGAGCAGGTGAAGGGCGGACACCTGTCACATGAAGTCAGCTGCCAGCGCCCCCCCAGCAGTGGAGAGCACGGGGACGCCAGCGGCCGCCTGTGTGGCGAGCGGCCCTCCTTCCCTCCTCGGCTGGCCGTGGTCAGGACGGTCGGCGTGCTTCCCACGTGCCCTTCCAGCTAAGGTGCATCCAGCTCTTCCCCGAGGGAGGAGGGAGGCAGTGGGCTAAGAGCTTCACGTGGCCTATTGCACTCGATCCTCGCAGTGACCCCAAGAGGTAAATGTTATCATCATCCCCATTTCACAGACGGGGAAAGTGAGGCTTAGTGGGGGTAGTAACTTGCCTGGGTCTCAGCCAGCAAGAGGCGGAGCCGGATGTGGACGGTGGCAGGCCTACTCCAGCACAGAGGGTCTTAGCCACGGTGCCAGCTCCCTCACATCTGGTTTCCAGGCCGTTCCAAGCTGGCCAATTATCCGTCAGCCAGCCCTAATTCCTGCACCCTTCCCTCGTCCCTCCTCCGTACCTCACATTCACATCTGCTCCTCTCGTCTATCGCATCAGTCACTCCTCGTGGTCCTCATATCAGAAGAAGGAAAGCAGCCTCCAGGCCCCGAGCCTAGGGCTGTCAGTGAGGCTGGAGAGCCCCCATCTAGCTCCCATCCAGGGCACCCCCTCGCCTGGTTTTGCTTTGAGGGATCCCTCCATTTCAGCCCTCCTCACAGAGGACCTGGCTTCTCCAGGTGGGGGAAGGAGCACGTTTGGGGAGGGTGTTCAGGGAGTGTGTCAGAGCCCGCCTTTGCCACCGCTTCCCCTTGTCCTGCTCTCGGGCCCCCTCACCTCTGCTGCACAGGGCCACCTACTTGCCGTCCCCATTTGCAGGCTGCCCTGAGGCCCAGGATACAAAATTCCAGCAGCCCCCTCCAGGCCACGGAAATCTCCGGCAGGGGAACTCAAGAAGCGATAGGCTGGGTCAGAGGGCAGAGGTCCAGGGAGCCAGGTCCAGGGGCCCCAGAGAGGGCTCACTGGGTGTTCCCTTCCCCTCCCACCGCCCGCCCAGTGAGCAGCCAGATCCGCTAGGGACCCATGCCCGAGTGTTTGCAGGCCACGCCGATGCACGAGCGGCCAGCACTCCCCCATCACGCAGAGCACGCTTCTCCGTCTTCACTGTGCACACAGATCTCCTGGGGATGTTGTTAAAACGCGGGTTCTGATTCAGGAGCTCCGGGGTGGGGCCCAAGATCGGGAACTTCTAACAAGCTACCCGGTTTGCCAATACTTCTGGCGCAGGGACCACACTCAAGTAGCAATTATAATGGCATTTATTCATCCACAGTCCCAGAGCTGCTTTGAGAGAGGGGCTCTGTTTTAGAGATGAAGAAACTGAGACTCCAAGGAAGTCATCCAGCTAGTAGGTGACTAAGTGGGGCGTGGAGACTATCTCCTGACTCCAGTGATGCACCAGGAAATGTTCAACGGCCGGCTCTGGGGGGAGGGGAGAACACAGAGGACGGGAGGAATCCTGATTTACAACAGTTGCCCATTTCCTTGGGGTGCGTACGTCCACTGGGGCAGATTTCAAGCTCCAGGCATGCAGTCCGTGAGCATGGAGCTGGGATGAGATGCCCGAAATCATCGGTCCTCCTGACGGGGTCCACGCCAGCTCCCGCGCCACACTGCCCACTGCCTCGGCTGCTGAGATGCGGCTAGACGCCAGCAGGGGCTCCCAGAGGCAGTCGGAGAGAACTGCCTGTCCCAGGGAGGTTGATGCCTCACTAGCCCAGCCCTTGAGCGTGCCTCCAATCCAGACCTGGCCTCCGTTGACCCCTCTGACCGTGCACAGGATGCGATGATCTAAGCTGTAGTTGTGTATGCAGATGAGGTTGCCCCTGCAGCACCTTCCACAGACACTCAGCAGAAAGAAGAAAATGTAGGGTAGAGAATTCGCTGGTTTTTCTCAAGTCTCTGAGTCTCCAGGAGAGAGCTTCTCATCCCTTTGCAGGTCAGACATCAGTGACCTACTTCCCCCTCTCAATCCCATCTTGTGTCCCTTAGTCAGGAACTTGCTGCAAAAATTAATAATACTCAGAATAATCATAGCTACCGTTTGTTGGGAGTTTTAGTGATCCAGAGACTATTCCAAATACTTCCATGTGTTATCTCATTTAATCTTCAACTGCACCACTAACAGGGTGGTACTCCATATCTCCTCTGAAGCCCCAAAAGGTAAGCTGACCTGCCCAATAATGGAGACAATGACAGGCACAGCCAGGATTGAACACAGGTTCAATACCAAATCAAATACCAAAGCCCTTCGTGAGACAGTGATTCTCAAAGTGCACTCCCCAGACCAACAACACCATCCTTACTTGGGAATTGTTATAAACACAAACTCTCAAGCGTGGCCCCAGATTTGCAAAGCCAGAAATGTATTTTAACAAGACCTCCAGGAGATCCTGACACACACTAGGCTTTGAGAACCACGAATCTCAAAGGGGAGAAGGTTGAGTCTAGACTCTTCTCCTCCCCACTTCCTGTCCTCCACGGTAGCCTCCTTGTCATTTACCTGGGTGTTTACAAATTTCTTGAGGTTCTGCACCAACAGGAAGCAGCAAGTCTTGCACCCAGGACTGCCCAGAATTTAAACTTTGTCCACTTCCTTGGGGCACTGCAAGCCCTTGTCTAGGGCAGCTGGGTCAGAATACATGACCTCTCATCCTCAGATGTGTCCTGATAGCCGGAAGGCTTGGTCTCCTCTCCCCCTGACTGAATCACCTCCTGGGTCAGGGCGGAGTCTCCCTCCTGCTTGCCTGAACATTCCAGACCCTGACTTAGATCTGCCTGTGTCTCTCGGCTGTCCAGACTGGGGGCATTATTCTCTGGGAAGAAGGGGTAGCCTGCTGTCAGCTCGAGGGTCTCCCTCCTTCCAGGACCACGGACAGCTCTGAAGGCCCAAGCAAGCTTTCTTACAGCCGCCACGTGGACCCAATATGGAAGGATCTCCTTAGCATTGGGTGAGGCAAGAACACTTGGGTCATAGGCATAAATGGGTGAGATCCTGACTTGTGGCTGACACCGCAGGTGTGTATTGTGGGGGTGGGAGGAGGCATCTGTGAGAAGCCCTTCGTCTTCACGGGTGGTTGGGTTTTCCTGTGAAGTAGCCCTGACAGAAAGTTTGGGTCACGGTTCTGAGTCCAGGAGAAATCTAAACAGAGATGAGCTGGGTCAACTGAAGGGGGACAGCTGTGGCCCTGGCCCCATGAGGCAAAAAACCAGCAAGAAGGAGGAGAAAAGAGAAAGGTTGGTGAGACGTGAAGGGGAAGCTTGCCCAGATGGAGAGCACCAATGTCCCCAGCAGAAGAAGGGGCAAGAGCAGGGGGGCCTTTCGTTTCCACTCAGGCTTGGCACAGGGACACAGCTCCCCCTTCCCTCCTTGTGGGTGTCCTGTGTGTCTGCACAGCCCCTGGCAGATAGGGGACGAAATGCCTGTTTAACCAGTTGATTAAGGGGCAAAGACTGATTAAAGAACTCCTTCCTCCCCAGAGAACAGACACTGAACTGGAGAATTAGGAAAATGACATGGGATGTCAGCTCACGTTCAAAAGTCCTTTTTTCCCGAAAGCCCCATCCCTGCTCCCTGGGACAGCCCTTCGCTCAGATCCTTGCCCCTGCAAGAACAGGCCTGCTCCAAGTCAGGGCCACCATCATTCATACTGGGAAATGAGGGGGAAAGGATGGTGCTCTTCATAGTCCTGAGGAAGGGCTTCCGAGGTGCATATTGGGTCAAGCACTCACCTCTGGGAGTCTGAGGCCTCTACTCCCAGGGCTTCTGGCCGTTGGGCCCCAGAGGCAGCTCTTATACTGGGCTTCCAGGAAGTGGGAAGAGGCCAGGATGATTGCCCCCGGCTAGGGGAGAGAGCAGAGGAGCTGACAAGAGAGTTTTGCTCAGTCTTCTCACCCTTGAGAACATCTGTCTGCTGGGACTGCAGAGACCTACCTCCTGGGGCCCCCTTCACATGTGGGTACCCAGACTCCCTGCTGTGCTCGAGAAGACCCCAGCTGACTGTTGTCTAGGCATTATTACTGCCCCTAAAGTGCCGTAGTCTGAACAACACTGCTTACCCCCAGGAGCAGCCTTCCCCTGGTCAGTATCCCAGAGAATGAGGTGGGGAATCCCAGGGAGCTGGGAGACCATGTGGGCAGGAGGTAGGAGGCCAAGGGAGCTTCTGCCCTCTGCGTGCTTATCTAGACCAAGGCCTTTACATGTATCACATCCCTGAATCCCCACCTTCACCTCATTCCATGCGGAGGTTTGCTTATCCTTACTTCACAGATGGGGAAAATGAGATTCAGAGAGGGAAGGCAACTTGCCAAGTTTGCACAGGAAGTAGGAGAACTGGGATTTCTAAGTCTTTTTGGCTCAAAACCCTTGTCTCTCTCTGATTCTCCGTCTCTGTCTTTGTCTGAGTCTCTGTCTCTCTCTCCTTCACTTTCTTTCTTTTTCTCCCTGTCCTCCTCCTTCTCCCTCTCTTTCACATCTTTAATGTGTGAAAAATTTTATGCTCATTTTTTATGATGTGGCTCTAGATCAAGGTTCTCAGCCTTCATGCTGTTATTACTTGGAGTGAAATAATTCTTCACTGGGGGGAGGGGACTGTCCTGTGCATTACGATAAGTTCAGCAGCATCCCCCACCTCTACCCACCAGTTGGCAGTATCGCCTCCCCCAGTCAGGGAGATCACAATGATCACAAGGATCAGAAGTGTCTCCCCACATTCCCAGATGTCCTCTGAGGAGCCAAATCGTCCCAGCTGGGGAGCACTGATCAGAACATGTAGAATGCACCATATTGTCCAATCTCAAGGCACATCTTCTGGCCAGGAGGCAGTAGCTGGAATGGAAAACTTCGTGCAGAGCCATTGAGACACTCCGGGTCACCCTTCTCCCCACCCTCACCCCCATCCCCACCTCCCAGCAGCTCTCCATCACCACCAGGGTTGAGACTAGGGGGATGTGAGCAAGGCACTTGCCTCAGTTGCAAAATTTAAGAGGGCACTAAAGAATTCAGTAGTCAAGAGAAACAATATTTTCATATGATCGTTCTTAAAAATCAAAACATATGCCAAAAATCCGCAATGAACAAAATAGCAAACTTTTAATCAATCAAGCCCTGGCCAAATTCATTGCGATCCAAGGAGAGGCCAGCAAGTGCTGAGCCCCGATTTTGCTGGATATCACCACCAAGAGCTAGAGGACTTGTTGGGGTGGGTATCTCAACTCTGTGCCACCGGACAGTGCGTATTTGGTTCTTGAATTCCAGCCCAGCACTCCAGGACCCAGAACACCAGACAGGTAGCCCAGAAGGTGAAAAGGCCTGGGTCTTCCCCTCCTCTGCTCTCTTGGGAGACCTACAAATGGAGAAGTATCTGAGAGCTCATTTCTGCGCCCGATTGCAGAGTAACGGTCTTGCTCATTATCTCTCCAGCCCAGCGGACTTGACTCTCAGCTTCTCTTCCTGACTCAGGGCCTGGGAGCCAGGTCAATTCCAGGTCCCCAAAACCCAGTCCAGGTTCTGAACTTGAGATCTCCCTAGAGGGAAGGCTAGACCCCCCTCCCCATTTTTCTTGCCCATCCTGAGGCCCAGCCAAGGATATCATTTCATTAGCGTTTGGGGTGACCAGTAAAGTCAGCTAGCACCATGATAAGCTTCGCATGTGTCTTTCCATTGGAACGTCCATTTCATAAGTGAGAGAATGGCTTCTCAGAGAGCTTAAGACACAGCAAATAAGAGACAGGCCTAAACCCAGGCCCTCCAGCCTCTTAGCTTCCCTACAGGTCCCTTCCCTCTGCCTCCCCTCACAGACCTCTCTTCTCTACAACTTGCCCCTCTCCACATTCACCCTATTTTCTTTACACACAAACCCTGGGCAAAGACATTCCGTTGACTTCAGTGACCTCCTCACTGACCAGTGAAGCTTGTCTGATTCCAAAATAATATTACTGGAGGTCCACCATTGACCAAACACTATGTTTCATTAAGGCTTTAATCTCCATGATCCTACTTATTTAATTTTTACAATCATCCTGCAAATTAGGAATTGTCATCTCTAGCCTCCATATCTACGGCACGAGCTCAGAGAGGTTAAAGGACTTGCCTTTATTTATTTATTGTGTAGACACAATAGTAAGAAGTGGCACATGTTACCCTCATCTGTCGGACTCCCATAACCCTGCTTTCTTTGATAGGCCCAACTGTGTTAGCACCAAACATTCTGGCCAGTGGTGCCAACATGTCCAGCAGCCATGAGACTCCAATCCTCTGGCCTACTGTTTGCATTTCTATTCATAGGGGCTCCAAACACTGCCTCTTTTCTCACAATTCAGCCCTGCCCCACATTGTGCAGAGAGTGGGTCTCTCCGTCTTGAGGGACAGTGTAGTACGATGTGTCCTGGCATCCTGAGTCCAAAGTCAGCCCGTCTGGGGCTCCGTTTTCTCCTCCAAAAGCAGAGGTCCGTGTCAGGACTTCCAACTAATGAGTCAGACTCCCAGAATAGTGCCTGGCTCATGGGGTTGGGAGGTGGCCCTTGTCAGGAAGCCAGGACTAGAACTGTGACCCCAGTCAACAAGTAAGCACTGTGTGTTGACTGAGCTCCTGCTCTGTGCTTTGCACAGTGTAATGAACTCTGGGGATTCCGTCCTAAAGATGCAAGTTAGCTTCACAGAGCTTAGTTAGCATCTTATTGGAGGTGAAAAATGACATACAAACCCACATTTGGGGATGCAAGGCTAGTCCTCTTATTTCATCGTTTACTTTTTTACAGCTTTTCTTGTGGACATATAACGTACATCCTATAAAATGTACTGGAGGGTGGAGTGTTCAGGGGATTTTCACAGAGTGAATGCACTCTTGGAGCCACGCCCAGATCCAGACCCAGAATGTTCCCAGGTACCCAAACGCCTCTTTCATGGCTCTTTCTTGACATGAATGCCCCACAGGGGATCTCCATGGACTGGAAGGCCCTCTTCCATCACAACCCACAGCCCCAACAGAAGAGATCAGTGAGGACCAAGACAAAGTCCCCCTCCACTTAGCATAAAGCTTGGCACCTACTAAGTGCTTAATCCAGTGGGAAATAGCTTTACTCTTTATTATGCATATTGGAATAAAGGGAAGCCATGTCTTCCTGCAGCAGAATATAGTCTATGAGGACAAGGAGTGAAAGTTCTGCTTTAGTGGCATCCTCCCCAGCACGCAGCCCAAGGCTGAACCTGGAAGAGCGTTCCAGCATTCCACTGTCTTTGAAGTCAGCAGACTGTCATAGAACAGCAGTTACAATGGCCTTCAGTCCGATTTCTATCTTTCTCAACTAACTGAGCAAGCTTGAGCTGGTGGCTTCCCCAGTCTGGACCACACTCAAAAAATTCAGCTTCCTGATTTGCTTCTGGAAATCTAGAGCCACCTATAATTCTATGTATTTGAAGAGTCCAGGGGAGAAAGGTGCTTTAAGGCATTGACTCATTGTCTGCTCACCTCCTTGGTGGAATGAGGATTTGGAATGCCTTCCCTCCCCACCTCTGATTGGGACTCCCTCCTGACAGCTGGGTTGAAATCCTATGCCCCAAGATGAACCAAAGCGTAAGGGAATGTGTCCTGCCTCTCCACGGTGCTCCATCCCTAGGTGGCCGTGTCCTGGAAGCAGCCAGTGCTACCGGCCACGGGATCCTAATGGTTGAAAGAACACACTCTGGAACAGATGACCAAGTCACAACGTTGGCCGCATTTAGAGGTTCAGCCTTGGGCCCATCTTTGCACAGGGCCGTAACTTCTCTGAGCCTGGTTTTGTACAACAGGGTAATAATTATCGATCACACAACGTCAGCAAGGGGTATTTCGTGGGTGTGCAATAAGCAGTAACAATTAGTAGATGTTGTTGTGCTTCTATTATAAACAATTGTATGTTCCTGAATGGCGGGAAGCTGGGTCTTCCCAGGCCTTATAGAGAGTTGGACCCACAGCACGCTGCCTTTTATTGGGGTTCCCCAGAAACAGGCCCTGAGACAATGATTTGAGTGCAAGTGGCTTTGGGAACCGCAAGGACACTTGTAAGGAAGAGGAGAGTTCATATGGACGACAGAAGACAGCCAATAGCATGAGTGTTACAAAGCCAGCTGCCTCGGTGGGTAACTGGGAGTTGATCCCCCTGGGAAACCCTGGGAAACAGTGCCCAATACATGCCTTAGAATTAGTCCATTTGAAAGGCAAGGGACTGGGGCATTCATACACCCACTCCTGCGCTTTGTGGACTCTTGCCAGGGACATGTTAATTTCCTGCCCCATTAAGGCAACCACACTCTGTGGGAAGGAAGAAAGGTCCCTGGGTGTGGAGATGCCAGCACAGGACTTGGAAAGTCCACCTGGAAGGAAGAAACAGGTGGGGTCCTGACAGCACCTCCTATGCAGGTCCCAGTAATTGGGGGTCATATGAAAAGAGCTACCTGAGCCCTTTATTCCATCTTCAAGAAGGCCCCACGGACCCCGCCACCCATGCTCCAGCCACCTTGTTATGAGAGACAGTGGAGTGGGGAGGGGCAGTCATCGCAGGGCAGAAAGTTCCTGGGTGGGACTAAGCAGACAGAATCAATGACCAGAGAAAAAAGAAGTCAGTTTCAGGAAAGTGGTTTTATTGCTGGGGACTGGAAACAGGGGCAGCAGGCAGGGAAGGGGAGGCAGCTACCCAGGAGTGGGTGGCTCTGGACTCGGGCTGGGTCCCGCTCAATAGGAACAGATGAAGGGGAGGCGCCTGCCGCAAGGAGCGCGACGCCAGTGACCTCCTATGAAGGCAGAACAGGAAGGGGCCTTAAGCCTCTGGTTCCCCCTGACTCCGCCCCAAGAGGGCCTCCCCCCTACGACACTGCCCCCATGAAGAGGGAGTCTGAAGACTCAGCAGGCCCCTCCCCTGGAGGCGCAGGCCCCTCCAAGCAGCCCCCCACCCCCGCGCCCACCCCCCGCACCTACCTTCCCATCCTTCATCCCTACTCCCACTCACCTCGGGTACACAGGGCCACACATCTGCCACCCCCGCCCCGGGGCTGGCCAGCAGCCCAGAATCCAAAGTCCCAGCGGCTGCCGTCAACCCACCAAAAGCGTGTCCAGAAACTCTAGAGGAGGCAGGAGCAGAAGACGTGGGCGGGGGCAAGGGCGAGGGAAGGGCAGATAGGCAGACCTGGAACTGTCCCACCCGGCATTTGCCCTTGACTGCTGGGCTGTGATGGACCTGGTCAACTGCAATGCGGACCCACACTGATCATCGCCGACACGTTCTACGCATGGCAGTGATGCACTCTTCCTTCTGACCCTAACCCCATCCCAGAGATGCAGAACCAGGCTGACCGTCTCACCGAAGTCATACAGTCAGAGGCTGAGCAGAACTTGGCCCCAAACCTCCTCACTCTGAAGCCTTGGTTCCTCCCAGTGCCTAGGCAGCCTCTGGGGTATCTCACCCCAGCTGTCCGTCTGTCCCCAGTTCTCTGGAGGATTGGAGGGGAAGCACAGACAGAGCTACAGCAAGGTGAGCCCTGGCTGGTGTCAGGAGTGCTCCCCACATAGACCCGGGACCCCTCTTACCCAGCCTACGACCCTGCCTCCGATCCAGACTTGGCCCTGGTTGAGCCCTCTGACGGAGCAGTGGATCCGGTGATTGAACTGGAAGTTGTGGATGGAGACAAGGTTGCCCCTATAGCACCTCCGGCAAACGGCCTGCAGTGCAGGATAAAGGAGGAAGGATGGAGTGACCCCTCAAAGGAATTCATGCAACCCTAACCTTGGGTCTCTGAGTCTCCAAAATCCATCCCCGCCACCCCCATGCCCACCTCCATAGCCATTTGAAGGCTGGAGATCTGTTTCCAGATGCCTCTCCCCTCTTACCCCAACACCTGGGTGGGCCCCAGCCCCCGATGACACCACCCCCAGGCTCTTCAGTGAGGCAAGTAGGGATGCGGAGGCTGGAGGCATCTCTCCCTGCCCCCACTGCTGGCCTCAGCCTCAGCCCCAGACCACTCACCTGAGCTGAATTAAATCCCCTGGCTTGCCTCACCAGGCAGAAGCGGCGACAGTTCTTGCACCCAGGGCTGTCCTCCAGTTTCACAATGTCCTCTTCTTTAGGGCACTGAAAGTCCTCATCTTCATCCAGGGCTGGGGCAGACTCTACAGCCCCCTCCTCGTCAGGGGCATCTTCGCTTCCAGAGTACCCCTCCTCGTCTTCCCCCAGCGGTGTCAGCTCCCCCGTAGGGGCCTCCTTTGCCTCATTTTCTGGCATCTCCCCATCCTGAGGCACGGCCTCAGCCCCCAAGAAGCTCTTAGAGTTAGACGTTTCAGTCCCTGGCAGGGAGAAAGACCAAGTGTCCCTTCTTCACATCAACCTCGGTTCCTCCCCGGCACCACGGACAGCGTCCGCCTCGCCCTGGGGCCAAAGAGAGTTGGGTCCGGGAAAGAGAGGAACCAGGAACAGAGCCAACAGGAGGAGATGCCCCCTCCCCCAGCCTCCCATAAGAGGTCATGGTGTTAAGAGCAAGGACTCAGCTATAGGTTTGGGTACCGGTTCCATCACCTATTAGCTTTATTTTTCCGTTTGTGGTATGGGTACACAATGTTACATACCTCATGGGGATGCTATGATGTTTATAGGAAATAATGAATAGAAAATGCTTAGCATGACACACTCAGTGAGCTCAAAGTAGAAGGAAGTTATTATTATATTCATCATTGGTGTTATGCAGAAAGGAAAAAATTGAAAATGTCACGGTGGAACCGAGACCACGACAGAGATGTCCTGAGGAGTCCCTTCAGTTCCTGGCCCTCCAGGCTCTGCTCTTCCACCTGTGCAAAGATCCTGGTGTAGGGGAGGGCCACCGAAGGAGGTGGCTCTGTGGCTCTGACCCCATCTACTCTAGGAAGGAGCAAAGCAGAGACAGAGACACTGAAGGCCAAGGAGACTTACCCAGATGGAGAGTTGAAACTGTCCCAAATAGAAGAGCCAGAAGTAGGGGGACTTTCATTTTGGCTTTGTTCTGCAATGAAGAACACAGCTCGTCACACACACACACACACACACACACACACACACACACACACACGTCCCGCGGGAGTGGGGTGGAGAAAGAAAGCATGACGAGAATGTGGGGACCCCTTCTGAATGGAGTGAGGCAGACCATGACAGGCAGCCGAGGCTGGCTTTCCTGGGAACCTGCGTGTGAAGAAGGGAATGTTTTTTTTAAGATTTTATTCATTTATTTCACAGAGGGGGAGAGATCACAAGTAGGCAGAGAGGCAGGCAGAGAGAGAGGAGGAAGCAGGCTCCCTGCTGAGCAGAGAGCCCGATGGGGGGCTCGATCCCAGGACCCTGAGATCATGACCTGAGCCGAAGGCAGAGGCTTTAACCCACTGAGCCACCCAGGCACCCTGAAGAAGGAAATATTACCTTTATCGGTTTGTACTGAACGGGCCCCTTGGAGTCTGTGAAATGAGAGAGAACCGAAAATCAATGATTGTCGCTTTCCCAGGAATGCACGAAGTTTGGATAGTGCGCCCCCTCCTCGCAGCTCTGAAGGCCACGCACACAGTCCCCTCTCCCCCATGCTCTGCCTTCCGCAGCCAAGGAGGGCTGTCATGGGCCTTAAAAGGGGTATGAAAGGCGGGAGGAGAAGCCTTCTCCCTGCCGACCCCTGAAAGCCACACACAGTCCCAGCCAGCCCTCCAGAACCTCTCAGCCGGGGCCAGGCACCTCCCCAGAGGGTGAACGCGTGCCCCCCCGAAATCAACTCCACCCCGAGAGGGAAAGCACTCACCTGCCCAGAGGTCTTCCTGGCTCCAGCAGAGTTCACAAAGCTCAGACTCTCCTTTGACATTTTATAGAGGGGTCTCGGAGGAAGTTCTCCGAAGAAAGGGTTTCCCCAGCCCGAAGGAAATGGGAGGGCCGATAAGAAGTGTTTCCTCACTTCCCTGGAGAGCCCACTCATCTGCTTCCAGAGTCTCTCCTGACACCCCTTTCAGCAGCCTGGGGGCCATTCCGGGCCTGCCTTGAACCCGTGGTTCTTATCCTGGGCTGCACTTCAGAATCTCCCGGGGAGCTTTTCCAGAAGACACAGCCCCTCTGCTTCCCTCATGGGAACGCGAACTGCCCCAGGCATTCGGGAAATAAATCTGTCAATAGCTATTAAGATTAAAGGTGTACATATCATTTCCTCAATTTCAGTCTTCCGGAGACTATCCTTTGGAAATAAAAGCACCTATAAGTAAGAACACTTTCTACAAAGTTGCATATTGCTTTCCCGTTTGTAAAAATGGAAGTCTCTGTGAAAACAAGGAGCTGGCTCTTCTCTGGATGGATAGGTGGTGAACAGAAGGGAGGGCATCAGGGCGATCCGGACATGAGCATAGGTGTGGCGATGAAATGACCTTGGCATCAGCACAGGACACTGTCCTTTCTCGCTTAGCTAAAGTTAACAGAGTACGCAACTGGAAAGGGGTGGGGAAAACTGAGTACATCCCATCTTTTTTTTTTTTTTAAGATGTTTGTTTATTTTAGAGAGAGAGAGAGCATGTGAGCAGAGGGAGGGGCAAAGGGAAAGGGAAAGAGAGGGAGAGACTCCCCGCAGAGCACAGAACCCGACACAGGGCTCAATCCCATGACGTAGAGATCCCAACCTGAGCGGAAATCAAGAACTGGTCATTCAACCAACTGAGCCTCCCAGGCACCCCGAGGACATCCCATTTTGAGCCAAAGAATGGAGATATCCTTCCCCCGTGTCTACTGACTTAAGGAGACAGAATGTAGGAATCAAGGGCGTGACTCAAAAACAGCCGAGACGAGGAGCTTTGAACTACATTCACTCACCGCCAACCTCAGGCCCCCCTGAAGGGCCACTTCACCTGTTGGGCAAAGCTATTACAAACAATGACAGCATAGGGCCAATTCTTGGAGGCCAGTTGCTCTCAGGCACCCCAGCCCTGAGGGAAGTCTTTCTTTTAGGCCACACAATCCAGGGTCTGAAATCCACCACTTAGTGGCCCTAGAAATTCAAAATTCCATTTTGTCAACATCCACGGGGGGAGTTAGAGCCATGGCTGAGAGTGTGGGTTCAGGAGTCCAAGATTGAATCTAGGGTCTACCACTTCATAGCTGTGCGACCCTAGACAGGTTCCTTAACCTCTCTGTACCTCATCATCATTTTTTATAAAGTGGGGACAACTATCCCTACTTCATTGTGTTGTCAGAAGGAACAGAGGTAGTGTGTGTGTGTGTGTGTGTGTGTGTGTGTGTGTGTGTGTGTGTGTGTGTGACTTGCTGTGGGCCGCCTGGGCCCTTCTCTGCTTTCTGGTTTCTAGAATTCCACCTCCTGAGCATCTTGGTGGAGGGCAGGCTCTCGTTCTCAAAAAGAAAGTGCCACAGAGATTCCCAGCCTCCCTTGCAGTTCAGGCACATGACTAGGGTTCTATCAAATGAGAGCATCCAGTCAAGACTTGGCCTCTGGGGCTCATGACCAAGAAGTGGTGGCCAAGAAGACCTCTCCCGCCTGGGGCAATGGTGTAGACCCAGTTCCTGGGGCGGCAGTGTCTGCAGTGCCGGGGGGGATCTAGGGTCCAGGCCCTACGCTGCCAGCCACAGGGTCTGAATCACAACAGCAGCCATAACTGGGGCTCTCCCACACCCATCCTACAACCTGGTTTTGGTCCCTGGTTCTCTTCCTGCAATTTTATTGAACTACCTGGTTTTCTCTTGATAAATTCATTTTTCTGCTTAGATCCACCGGGGAGAGGTTCATCTGTGTGCCACAGAGCCCTGGTGAGGCAGCAGTTGGCCCAGGACCTGGCATGTAGTCACTGCTCAATGACAGCAGCTCTGGTGAACAGGTCTAGAAGTATCCAGGTCTTTGGGACTGACCCACATTAATCAAACTCTCAAGAGACTGATGTCTACATCTAGTGCCAGTGACATGATTTAGGTTGACCTGAACCCGGTAGGGCCCACTTAGGGCCTTCTGACCCACACATTCTCTCCCTGCCTCACAAGATACAAATGTTGCTAAATTTGTGTCAATTTGTCATAGAGCACCGAAGAGTAATAAGATGTTATGGAGCGTCAGGACGTGTTTCTTCCCAGGATGAAATTTATAGTTAGTGCAATTGGCAATATGCGGTTGGCACAGGGGAGCGTCCCAAAGGAATGGGCTTGAGGATTTCCTTGAAAAGAATCCAGGGTCAGCAGGTCAGGAAATATGGCAGAGAAAGGGAGGTTCAACCCAGGCCAGAGGTCCACCCACCTTCTCCCCCGTAGACCATAACAGGCTGGAGAGCCCCTTCTAGTTCCAAGCTCTGCCCCCACAGCCGTGGTGTCCACCGGGAGTTGGACCTCTGGGGTTGACCAACCGCCTGGTGACTGGGCTTGGCCAACATCCCTGTGGGGCAGATAAGATAAGAGGTGGCGCAAGGCTAACACCATCCCAGGGCTGAGCAGCCGGGAGATAGGGCCCCGGCCGTTGCTCTGTGAAATCAGCCTCAACAGCAGCCCCTCCGACCCTTCCCTGTGTGGATGCCCAGGGATGGACACTGAGCAAGACTGCTAGAGCCGGAAGGGCCCTTGGTGATGACCCAGGCCAGTCCCCACGTCTCCGCCACGGAGAGTGCCCCAGATTGGACTCACACGTCCCCATTCCCAGATTCGCTGCTCCGCCTGCCCCCACTGAGAGACTGCCTTCCGTCCCCTCCAGGCACCTCCTCTCCCAGACACGGAGTCGACATTAAGTCTTTGCCTTCCGTGGCTTCCCCACCCCACTCGCCACCCTTCAGTATCCCCCCAGTCCACCCACTTTTCTCCATGTCTGCCACGCCTCCCTAGCCCTGGCCGCCATGTTGGATGACCTACGTCCAAGGCCGTCATCCCCGTGCTTTCTGGTCAGTGTCTTCCTTCTGCAGTAACGACTAATCCAAACTCATGCTCACTGCCTACAAGTGGTAGTCTGGCTCTTGTGGACTTGCCCGGCCTCAGTGGCATGAGAGATCTTTTTCATGCTGGTTTCTGATCCCTGGGCCAAGTTGGGCCTTCATACTGGCTCCTTCTGTCCATCAGGTCTCAGCTCAAAGGTCACCTCCTCGGAGAAGCCTTCTTGAGAACTCTTTCTAAAGAAACCACCCCCTCATCCCACTCTCACATCAAGTTACTTTGTTCCATACCATTCCATGTATTTCCATCAGAGCATTTGCCAAAATCACACAATCTTGCTTATATATTGGCTTCTTGTTTATGGTCTGTCTCCTCCAGGAAGAAGTAAGTTCCACGAGAACAGGGACTTTGTCTTTCTCATTTACTGCCTACAACTCTACCCAGATCACAGAAGGAGTTTTCCAATTAGATGTTGCATTAATTAATCAACTTAAACTTTACGCCTGGAGAAACTCCAGCTGAGTTTCATTCCGAGCATAAACCCATTAATGTTCTGAGCTCCACCTGCCCTGGGCACAACCCTGAGCCAGCCTCTGTGTTCTGAGACATTCATGTATTTATTGGTTCATTCATTCATTCATTCATTCACTCATTCATTCATCCATTCACCAAATACTTGGAGATAGTCTCTAGCTTAATGTAGCTAAGATAGCTAGATGAACAGAATGAACTTATTTGTCAGTAAAACATGGCATTGTATTGAATGCCATGTATTGAATGCCACTTAGAAGGACAGAACTTATACACACTGGAGGATGCAAACTCTCAGTGCTACCGGCGGGCAGTCAGAGAGGGCTTCCTGGAAGAGGTCTTGCTTCAACGAGACTCTGAAGGGCTAATCAACAGGACAGGATGGGCAGAGGAGGAGTAGGAGGCCTTTCTAGAGACCAAACCATGCCCTGTACTGCTAGAATTTGAACCAGGATGTGAATGACTTGGTGCTTCCTAGAGGTTAGGTCAAACCATGAGGGGCTTCTCTGCTTTGCCCCCAAAGCCAAGCTCCTCCCACAAGCACTGTAGACTTGGTGGCTGGCTCCTCAACCCTCTCTTTCACCTCTACACCACAGTAATCTGGTTTCTGCCCACCCATTGCTCCACAGAAACTACTCTTGCCACAATCCCCACTGACCACCCAACTGCCGAACTCACAGACCTTCTTCAGTTCTTATCCTACTTGATCTCTGTTGTACGTGACCCCTCTTCTCTTCCTCCTTCTTAGAAACTGCCTGAGCAACATTCCTTCCCAGTTTCTGCTGGTGGGCTCCTCTTCCTCTTCTAGAAAGTTAAAATTGGCAATCACTTGGTTTCCTGGTACCTTCTCTTCTAACTCTGCACATTATCCATGGGTTATCTCATCTATGCCCCCATCTCAAGCTACCAAATATGTACCAATCTCTCCAACTCCCGCCCTGCCCCTTGCCAGGTCTGGCCATCACCACAGGCTCACTCATATGGCCATTTGATAGTCCCCATCTTGAATGTCTCACAAGCATCACGAATTCAACACATGCCATGCCATGAATGCACCCTTACACACACACACACACACACACACACACACACACACACACACACACAGGAAACCGCTCCTCTCCTGTGGTTCATTTCTCAGGAGAAACCATCCTCTTGCACGCAGACCCCCATGCCAGGACACTGGGGCCAACTCCTTCCTCAGCATCTCATCAACCCCCAGAACCACCCCTCTGTGGCTCTCCCGATCCACTGCTGACCATCTTTCACCTGGATCGTTTCATTGGCTCCGAATCACTTTCCCTGCTCCAGGCTTACCACCTTTCCCTGCCCCTAATTCTTTGTCCAGAGGCTGACAAAGTGAGCTGTCTAAAATCCTCCTGTTTCCCTCTCATGCATGATCTCTAAGGTGTCATACTTTCACATCCAGGAATGCCCTTTCCTCCCAAACCTCTGTTCCACCCCTCCTCTTTGTCTACCTTTCAACCAAGGACTGCCTCCTCTATGAAGCCTGCCTGGATTCTCCCAGGGAGAGGTAGAAGGGAGCCTAATCAGGGCTCATCTCTCCCTATCCCAGCCCCAGCCCATCTCACTGCAACTCTCGTCCTGCTCTGTTGCCCCAGCAGACCAAGGCATGCGTGCCTGCGTATCTCTGGTACCCGCACAGTCCTGGACACACACTGAGGACTCTATTCACGTTTGCTGGGGATGTGAATGAGCGACGGAAAGCAATTCTTGTTTCAGATTGCCGTGGCCTGAGCTGGGCACGTGCTCCCTGAAATGGGATCTCAGGCAGGAATTCTAGTAACAGTAACAACGGCACGGGTGAACTCAGGAAGCAGTCTCCATGGGCTCCGTGCACTACGTGCTCCTCGTCATTTACTCTCATCAACGATCCTACCTACGAGGTAGGTGCCGCTCTTATCTGTAAATGACGGACAGAAGGACTGAGGCTCCGAATGGGTACTTGTCAGGGAAGCATCCAAACCAGGATTTGAGTGGAGGGCCTGCAGCCTTCCGCTCCGTACTCCAGTCCCCCATGGCAACGCACAACTCGCACGAAGCACCCCGCACGTTCCCCAGTGTGCATGGCACTCATGGCACCCTTTGAGGTCGTGCACGGGGCAGGTGATGAGACGGGAAGCATGGGAACGAGCTCCCTGGAATTGAAAAGACCCTGGCCCCCCGCAGCAGGCTCCTCATCCCCCCCAGTCTCCGTTTGCCCCTCCGGGAGCTAAGTGAGGGATGACAGGCTCACGGGCTTTGGGGGCGCCTAACCGAGAAGGTGGTCATGCAAGAACCCAGGAAGCACCTGGCACCCACTAGGCCCTCAACAAACAGAAATCCTGGACCATATATCTGCATTTTAGGAAGAGGGAAAACAAGAACTGGAAAGGTGACATAATGGTCCAGATTTCATGTAGTAGCAAATGATGGTGGCTTGAAAAGGAATCCTAAGTCTTCCGCCATCCATGAGAAGAGATTTCCAAGCCTCTTTCATGTACTCATCACTGCGTGGGACAGACGCATCACAACCCACCAAGAGGAGCCAGGTTCCAGCTCCTGGAACCCCGAACAGTAGCTTTGCTCTCCCGAGCCGAGAACTCGGAACAAAGACAGAGGAGATGATTGTGATCAGAAGTTCAGTGAGTGGGAAGGGGCTGGGGGTGGGAGGCGGGGTGCCTTCCCGGACACAGCAAAGGAGGGAGGTCCGTGTCCAGAGCCCCACCCAGCAGGAGGACACGGATGGGGAGGCGGGCTGGCCGTGGGTCCTGGTGTAACCGGCTTTCGGGTTTGCTGGTCTCAGCACCAGGCTGGCCACACGCCCACTATCCCAACAGCAGCTCCTGTCAGTCAGCTCCTGGAAATGACAGAGAGCGCCTGCCAGAGAAGGGGAGCGGGGGGCCTCAGGATCTCCTCCGAGATAGGCCACCCTCTCTTGGCCAGCCACCAGAGGACAGCATTTGACTCCAGTGTCCACCTCTCCTTCCCGCCCCGCCCCCTCCAGGCAGCCCCAGAAATATCCCACACTTCTCCAAACTTTCTGGTTCAAGTTTACCTAGTGGCTTCAGCAAGCAAGTCCCTGTGAGTGGGGACAGAGTCTCAAAGTCTCGAGGCTCCTTCTGTCGTCCTTCCTCTCTTCTGATTCACCCTGTGTGTGTGTGTCTGTGTCTGTCTGTCTGTCTGTCTGCCTCTCCCTGTCTGCCTGTCTCTCCTGCTCGCTCTCTCCTATCTTTCCGGTGTCTTTGGAGTCCCCATCCTACGGCAGGTAGGGTCCAAAGCCCCCGGGAGAGAGGGGTAGTACCAGATACACTTTCTGCCCACAGGCAGTTCCCAGCCAGTGGAAGACATGTGTTAATTTTCTTTTTAATCCATATGTTACACTGCAGCTATGAGCTCTGGGGGCCGGGCTCCCGGTACCATGGAGGCCTGTCCCAGGTCATGGGCTGGAGAGGAAGGCAGGTGGGGCTGAGAGCTGATGGGGTGGCAGCCAACCATGGACGTAACTGTGGTTGGGTGGGGCATGGTCCAAGCAAGGAGAATTAAACCATTTTCATTTCTTTTTTTTTTTTAAGATTTTATTCATTTATTTGACAGAGAGAGTGAGATTACACTTAGGCAGACAGGCAGGCAGAGAGAGAGGAGGAAGCAGGCTCCCTGCTGAGCAGAGAGCCCGACGCGGGTCTCAATCCCAGGACACTGACCATGACCTGAGCCAAAGGCAGAGTCTTTAACCCACTGAGCCACCCAGGAACCCCACCATTTTCATTTCAAATAGTGCACTTGGGGGTAACTGGGTGGTGTAGTCAGTTAAGGGTCCCACTCTTGATTTCAGTTCAGGTCATGATCTCAGAGTTGTGAGATCGAGCCCCGCGTCAGGCTCTGTGCTGGGCGTGGGGCCTGCTTAAGGGTCTCTCGCTCCCTCTGTCTCTGCCCCTCCCCCACCCCGCTCTCTTCCGCTCCAATAAATAAATAAATAAACAGTGCACTTGGCTTTTACTGCGACTCTTCATTTATAAGAAAAATTAATACCAGCTGTTAATGAAGACCTACTGTGTGCCAGGGCCAAGGACTTCTCATGTGGAGCCTCACTGGTCCTCACCAGCCTCTGGGGTTGGCACTAGAACCCCCGGGTCAGGTGAGGACACAGCCAAAGGCAAGTCTGCGCCCGGTTCAGGGGCGCCCAGCCTGAGAATGCAGGAAGGTGGTGCAGGGCTGTCTGTCCGGCCACCTGTGTGCCTGTGCTCTCCCCTGGCACAGCCCCGCCCCTGGTGGTTGGCATTTTTGCACCGACTGCTGGAGACACAAAGGGTAGTGCAAAAATTAAACATAAAGGTTGACATTTTTCATTGACTTTGGCCTAAGATTTGGTGTAATTAGTCTTTTTTTTTTTTGTCTCTGAAGTTTCCCATTCTACACAATACAAGGGAATCTGTATTGTTTTGTTAGGCAGAAACAAGCCCGGGCAAATGCTTGCAGGGTGTTTTCTGTCCTGAACCAGGACAGTGGCATGTTGACTCCACCAGGGACGAACCAGGGCCACTCCTCACTCTGGCCTCC